>CAMPDV010004923.1:0-32414 GCA_946699065.1 Loxodes magnus
CGTTTTAGTGACATTATTACTAACATTTTGGATATTCTAACTTATATTTTAGTGCTTGCTACGCAAGCTTATCATTAGATATTCTTTTCTTACTTTACTTCTTCACTTTTCTAAATACTTATTACTTCTCAAAGCATACTCTTTAAAACTTAAATTCTATCTTCTTTTCTTACTTTACTTCTTCACTTTTCTAAATAATTATTACTTCTCAAAGCATACTCTTTAAAACTGAAATTCTATCTTCTTTTCTTACTTTACTTCTTCACTTTTCTAAATAATTATTACTTCTCAAAGCATACTCTTTAAAACTGAAATTCTATCTTCTTTTCTTACTTTACTTCTTCACTTTTCTAATGATAACTTTCATCTACAAGCATATCTTGACAAACCGAATACAGATTCGTAATTAGTACATTATAACTAACATTTTGCATATTCTAACTTATATTTTAGTGCTTGCCACGAAAACTTATCATTAGATTTGCTTTTCTTACTTTACTTCTTCACTTTTCTAAATACTTATTACTTCTCAAAGCATACTCTTTAAAACTTAAATTCTATCTTCTTTTCTTACTTTACTTCTTCACTTTTCTAAATAATTATTACTTCTCAAAGCATACTCTTTAAAACTGAAATTCTATCTTCTTTTCTTACTTTACTTCTTCACTTTTCTAATGATAACTTTCATCTACAAGCATATCTTGACAAACCGAATACAGATTCGTAATTAGTACATTATAACTAACATTTTGCATATTCTAACTTATATTTTAGTGCTTGCTACGAAAACTTATCATTAGATTTGCTTTTCTTACTTTACTTCTTCACTTTTCTAAATAATTATTACTTCTCAAAGCATACTCTTTAAAACTGAAATTCTATCTTCTTTTCTTACTTTACTTCTTCACTTTTCTAAATAATTATTACTTCTCAAAGCATACTCTTTAAAACTGAAATTCTATCTTCTTTTCTTACTTTACTTCTTCACTTTTCTAATGATAACTTTCATCTACAAGCATATCTTGACAAACCGAATACAGATTCGTAATTAGTACATTATAACTAACATTTTGCATATTCTAACTTATATTTTAGTGCTTGCCACGAAAACTTATCATTAGATTTGCTTTTCTTACTTTACTTCTTCACTTTTCTAAATAATTATTACTTCTCAAAGCATACTCTTTAAAACTGAAATTCTATCTTCTTTTCTTACTTTACTTCTTCACTTTTCTAAATAATTATTACTTCTCAAAGCATACTCTTTAAAACTGAAATTCTATCTTCTTTTCTTACTTTACTTCTTCACTTTTCTAATGATAACTTTCATCTACAAGCATATCTTGACAAACCGAATACAGATTCGTAATTAGTACATTATAACTAACATTTTGCATATTCTAACTTATATTTTAGTGCTTGCCACGAAAACTTATCATTAGATTTGCTTTTCTTACTTTACTTCTTCACTTTTCTAAATAATTATTACTTCTCAAAGCATACTCTTTAAAACTGAAATTCTATCTTCTTTTCTTACTTTACTTCTTCACTTTTCTAAATAATTATTACTTCTCAAAGCATACTCTTTAAAACTGAAATTCTATCTTCTTTTCTTACTTTACTTCTTCACTTTTCTAATGATAACTTTCATCTACAAGCATATCTTGACAAACCGAATACAGATTCGTAATTAGTACATTATAACTAACATTTTGCATATTCTAACTTATATTTTAGTGCTTGCCACGAAAACTTATCATTAGATTTGCTTTTCTTACTTTACTTCTTCACTTTTCTAAATAATTATTACTTCTCAAAGCATACTCTTTAAAACTGAAATTCTATCTTCTTTTCTTACTTTACTTCTTCACTTTTCTAAATAATTATTACTTCTCAAAGCATACTCTTTAAAACTGAAATTCTATCTTCTTTTCTTACTTTACTTCTTCACTTTTCTAAATACTTATTACTTCTCAAAGCATACTCTTTAAAACTTAAATTCTATCTTCTTTTCTTACTTTACTTCTTCACTTTTCTAAATACTTATTACTTCTCAAAGCATACTCCTTAAAACTGAAATTCTATCTTCTTTTCTTACTTTACTTCTTCACTTTTCTATAGGCTAACTTTCATCTACAAGAATATTTTGACAAACCGAATACAGATTCGTAAATATTACAATATTACTAACATTTTTGATATTCTAACTTATATTTTAGTGCTTGCTACGCAAACTTATCATTAGATATTCTTTTCTTACTTTACTTCTTCACTTTTCTAAATACTTATTACTTCTCAAAGCATACTCTTTAAAACTTAAATTCTATCTTCTTTTCTTACTTTACTTCTTCACTTTTCTATAGGCTAACTTTCATCTACAAGCATATCTTGACTAACCGAATACAGATTCGTTTTAGTGATATTATTACTAACATTTTGGATATTCTAACTTATATTTTAGTGCTTGCTACGAAAACTTATCATTAGATATTCTTTTCTTACTTTACTTCTTCACTTTTCTAAATACTTATTACTTCTCAAAGCATACTCTTTAAAACTGAAATTCTATCTTCTTTTCTTACTTTACTTCTTCACTTTTCTAAATACTTATTACTTCTCAAAGCATACTCTTTAAAACTGAAATTCTATCTTCTTTTCTTACTTTACTTCTTCACTTTTCTAATGATAACTTTCATCTACAAGCATATCTTGACAAACCGAATACAGATTCGTAATTAGTACATTATAACTAACATTTTGCATATTCTAACTTATATTTTAGTGCTTGCCACGAAAACTTATCATTAGATTTGCTTTTCTTACTTTACTTCTTCACTTTTCTAAATAATTATTACTTCTCAAAGCATACTCTTTAAAACTGAAATTCTATCTTCTTTTCTTACTTTACTTCTTCACTTTTCTAAATAATTATTACTTCTCAAAGCATACTCTTTAAAACTGAAATTCTATCTTCTTTTCTTACTTTACTTCTTCACTTTTCTAAATACTTATTACTTCTCAAAGCATACTCTTTAAAACTTAAATTCTATCTTCTTTTCTTACTTTACTTCTTCACTTTTCTAAATACTTATTACTTCTCAAAGCATACTCCTTAAAACTGAAATTCTATCTTCTTTTCTTACTTTACTTCTTCACTTTTCTATAGGCTAACTTTCATCTACAAGAATATTTTGACAAACCGAATACAGATTCGTAAATATTACAATATTACTAACATTTTTGATATTCTAACTTATATTTTAGTGCTTGCTACGCAAACTTATCATTAGATATTCTTTTCTTACTTTACTTCTTCACTTTTCTAAATACTTATTACTTCTCAAAGCATACTCTTTAAAACTTAAATTCTATCTTCTTTTCTTACTTTACTTCTTCACTTTTCTATAGGCTAACTTTCATCTACAAGCATATCTTGACTAACCGAATACAGATTCGTTTTAGTGATATTATTACTAACATTTTGGATATTCTAACTTATATTTTAGTGCTTGCTACGAAAACTTATCATTAGATATTCTTTTCTTACTTTACTTCTTCACTTTTCTAAATACTTATTACTTCTCAAAGCATACTCTTTAAAACTGAAATTCTATCTTCTTTTCTTACTTTACTTCTTCACTTTTCTAAATACTTATTACTTCTCAAAGCATACTCTTTAAAACTGAAATTCTATCTTCTTTTCTTACTTTACTTCTTCACTTTTCTAAATACTTATTACTTCTCAAAGCATACTCCTTAAAACTGAAATTCTATCTTCTTTTCTTACTTTACTTCTTCACTTTTCTATAGGCTAACTTTCATCTACAAGCATATCTTGACAAACCGAATACAGATTCGTTTTAGTGACATTATTACTAACATTTTGGATATTCTAACTTATATTTTAGTGCTTGCTACGCAAGCTTATCATTAGATATTCTTTTCTTACTTTACTTCTTCACTTTTCTAAATACTTATTACTTCTCAAAGCATACTCTTTAAAACTTAAATTCTATCTTCTTTTCTTACTTTACTTCTTCACTTTTCTATAGGCTAACTTTCATCTACAAGCATATCTTGACAAACCGAATACAGATTCGTTTTAGTGACATTATTACTAACATTTTGGATATTCTAACTTATATTTTAGTGCTTGCTACGCAAACTTATCATTAGATATTCTTTTCTTACTTTACTTCTTCACTTTTCTAAATACTTATTACTTCTCAAAGCATACTCTTTAAAACTTAAATTCTATCTTCTTTTCTTACTTTACTTCTTCACTTTTCTATAGGCTAACTTTCATCTACAAGCATATCTTGACTAACCGAATACAGATTCGTTTTAGTGATATTATTACTAACATTTTGGATATTCTAACTTATATTTTAGTGCTTGCTACGAAAACTTATCATTAGATATTCTTTTCTTACTTTACTTCTTCACTTTTCTAAATACTTATTACTTCTCAAAGCATACTCTTTAAAACTGAAATTCTATCTTCTTTTCTTACTTTACTTCTTCACTTTTCTAAATACTTATTACTTCTCAAAGCATACTCTTTAAAACTGAAATTCTATCTTCTTTTCTTACTTTACTTCTTCACTTTTCTAAATACTTATTACTTCTCAAAGCATACTCCTTAAAACTGAAATTCTATCTTCTTTTCTTACTTTACTTCTTCACTTTTCTATAGGCTAACTTTCATCTACAAGCATATCTTGACAAACCGAATACAGATTCGTAAATATTACAATATTACTAACATTTTTGATATTCTAACTTATATTTTAGTGCTTGCTACGCAAACTTATCATTAGATATTCTTTTCTTACTTTACTTCTTCACTTTTCTAAATACTTATTACTTCTCAAAGCATACTCTTTAAAACTTAAATTCTATCTTCTTTTCTTACTTTACTTCTTCACTTTTCTATAGGCTAACTTTCATCTACAAGCATATCTTGACAAACCGAATACAGATTCGTTTTAGTGACATTATTACTAACATTTTGGATATTCTAACTTATATTTTAGTGCTTGCTACGCAAACTTATCATTAGATATTCTTTTCTTACTTTACTTCTTCACTTTTCTAAATACTTATTACTTCTCAAAGCATACTCTTTAAAACTTAAATTCTATCTTCTTTTCTTACTTTACTTCTTCACTTTTCTATAGGCTAACTTTCATCTACAAGCATATCTTGACTAACCGAATACAGATTCGTTTTAGTGATATTATTACTAACATTTTGGATATTCTAACTTATATTTTAGTGCTTGCTACGAAAACTTATCATTAGATTTGCTTTTCTTACTTTACTTCTTCACTTTTCTAAATAATTATTACTTCTCAAAGCATACTCTTTAAAACTGAAATTCTATCTTCTTTTCTTACTTTACTTCTTCACTTTTCTAAATACTTATTACTTCTCAAAGCATACTCTTTAAAACTTAAATTCTATCTTCTTTTCTTACTTTACTTCTTCACTTTTCTAAATACTTATTACTTCTCAAAGCATACTCCTTAAAACTGAAATTCTATCTTCTTTTCTTACTTTACTTCTTCACTTTTCTATAGGCTAACTTTCATCTACAAGAATATTTTGACAAACCGAATACAGATTCGTAAATATTACAATATTACTAACATTTTTGATATTCTAACTTATATTTTAGTGCTTGCTACGCAAACTTATCATTAGATATTCTTTTCTTACTTTACTTCTTCACTTTTCTAAATACTTATTACTTCTCAAAGCATACTCTTTAAAACTTAAATTCTATCTTCTTTTCTTACTTTACTTCTTCACTTTTCTAAATACTTATTACTTCTCAAAGCATACTCTTTAAAACTGAAATTCTATCTTCTTTTCTTACTTTACTTCTTCACTTTTCTAAATACTTATTACTTCTCAAAGCATACTCTTTAAAACTTAAATTCTATCTTCTTTTCTTACTTTACTTCTTCACTTTTCTATAGGCTAACTTTCATCTACAAGCATATCTTGACAAACCGAATACAGATTCGTTTTAGTGACATTATTACTAACATTTTGGATATTCTAACTTATATTTTAGTGCTTGCTACGCAAGCTTATCATTAGATATTCTTTTCTTACTTTACTTCTTCACTTTTCTAAATACTTATTACTTCTCAAAGCATACTCTTTAAAACTTAAATTCTATCTTCTTTTCTTACTTTACTTCTTCACTTTTCTATAGGCTAACTTTCATCTACAAGCATATCTTGACAAACCGAATACAGATTCGTTTTAGTGACATTATTACTAACATTTTGGATATTCTAACTTATATTTTAGTGCTTGCTACGCAAACTTATCATTAGATATTCTTTTCTTACTTTACTTCTTCACTTTTCTAAATACTTATTACTTCTCAAAGCATACTCTTTAAAACTTAAATTCTATCTTCTTTTCTTACTTTACTTCTTCACTTTTCTATAGGCTAACTTTCATCTACAAGCATATCTTGACTAACCGAATACAGATTCGTTTTAGTGATATTATTACTAACATTTTGGATATTCTAACTTATATTTTAGTGCTTGCTACGAAAACTTATCATTAGATTTGCTTTTCTTACTTTACTTCTTCACTTTTCTAAATAATTATTACTTCTCAAAGCATACTCTTTAAAACTGAAATTCTATCTTCTTTTCTTACTTTACTTCTTCACTTTTCTAAATACTTATTACTTCTCAAAGCATACTCTTTAAAACTTAAATTCTATCTTCTTTTCTTACTTTACTTCTTCACTTTTCTAAATACTTATTACTTCTCAAAGCATACTCCTTAAAACTGAAATTCTATCTTCTTTTCTTACTTTACTTCTTCACTTTTCTATAGGCTAACTTTCATCTACAAGAATATTTTGACAAACCGAATACAGATTCGTAAATATTACAATATTACTAACATTTTTGATATTCTAACTTATATTTTAGTGCTTGCTACGCAAACTTATCATTAGATATTCTTTTCTTACTTTACTTCTTCACTTTTCTAAATACTTATTACTTCTCAAAGCATACTCTTTAAAACTTAAATTCTATCTTCTTTTCTTACTTTACTTCTTCACTTTTCTATAGGCTAACTTTCATCTACAAGCATATCTTGACTAACCGAATACAGATTCGTTTTAGTGATATTATTACTAACATTTTGGATATTCTAACTTATATTTTAGTGCTTGCTACGAAAACTTATCATTAGATTTGCTTTTCTTACTTTACTTCTTCACTTTTCTAAATAATTATTACTTCTCAAAGCATACTCTTTAAAACTGAAATTCTATCTTCTTTTCTTACTTTACTTCTTCACTTTTCTAAATACTTATTACTTCTCAAAGCATACTCTTTAAAACTTAAATTCTATCTTCTTTTCTTACTTTACTTCTTCACTTTTCTAAATACTTATTACTTCTCAAAGCATACTCCTTAAAACTGAAATTCTATCTTCTTTTCTTACTTTACTTCTTCACTTTTCTATAAGCTAACTTTCATCTACAAGAATATTTTGACAAACCGAATACAGATTCGTAAATATTACAATATTACTAACATTTTTGATATTCTAACTTATATTTTAGTGCTTGCTACGCAAACTTATCATTAGATATTCTTTTCTTACTTTACTTCTTCACTTTTCTAAATACTTATTACTTCTCAAAGCATACTCTTTAAAACTGAAATTCTATCTTCTTTTCTTACTTTACTTCTTCACTTTTCTAAATACTTATTACTTCTCAAAGCATACTCTTTAAAACTTAAATTCTATCTTCTTTTCTTACTTTACTTCTTCACTTTTCTATAGGCTAACTTTCATCTACAAGCATATCTTGACAAACCGAATACAGATTCGTTTTAGTGACATTATTACTAACATTTTGGATATTCTAACTTATATTTTAGTGCTTGCTACGCAAACTTATCATTAGATATTCTTTTCTTACTTTACTTCTTCACTTTTCTAAATACTTATTACTTCTCAAAGCATACTCTTTAAAACTTAAATTCTATCTTCTTTTCTTACTTTACTTCTTCACTTTTCTATAGGCTAACTTTCATCTACAAGCATATCTTGACTAACCGAATACAGATTCGTTTTAGTGATATTATTACTAACATTTTGGATATTCTAACTTATATTTTAGTGCTTGCTACGAAAACTTATCATTAGATATTCTTTTCTTACTTTACTTCTTCACTTTTCTAAATACTTATTACTTCTCAAAGCATACTCTTTAAAACTGAAATTCTATCTTCTTTTCTTACTTTACTTCTTCACTTTTCTAAATACTTATTACTTCTCAAAGCATACTCTTTAAAACTGAAATTCTATCTTCTTTTCTTACTTTACTTCTTCACTTTTCTAAATACTTATTACTTCTCAAAGCATACTCTTTAAAACTTAAATTCTATCTTCTTTTCTTACTTTACTTCTTCACTTTTCTATAGGCTAACTTTCATCTACAAGCATATCTTGACAAACCGAATACAGATTCGTTTTAGTGACATTATTACTAACATTTTGGATATTCTAACTTATATTTTAGTGCTTGCTACGCAAACTTATCATTAGATATTCTTTTCTTACTTTACTTCTTCACTTTTCTAAATACTTATTACTTCTCAAAGCATACTCTTTAAAACTTAAATTCTATCTTCTTTTCTTACTTTACTTCTTCACTTTTCTATAGGCTAACTTTCATCTACAAGCATATCTTGACTAACCGAATACAGATTCGTTTTAGTGATATTATTACTAACATTTTGGATATTCTAACTTATATTTTAGTGCTTGCTACGAAAACTTATCATTAGATATTCTTTTCTTACTTTACTTCTTCACTTTTCTAAATACTTATTACTTCTCAAAGCATACTCTTTAAAACTGAAATTCTATCTTCTTTTCTTACTTTACTTCTTCACTTTTCTAAATACTTATTACTTCTCAAAGCATACTCTTTAAAACTGAAATTCTATCTTCTTTTCTTACTTTACTTCTTCACTTTTCTAAATACTTATTACTTCTCAAAGCATACTCTTTAAAACTTAAATTCTATCTTCTTTTCTTACTTTACTTCTTCACTTTTCTAAATACTTATTACTTCTCAAAGCATACTCTTTAAAACTTAAATTCTATCTTCTTTTCTTACTT
The DNA here is from genome assembly GCA_946699065.1 of Loxodes magnus. Classification (NCBI taxonomy): domain Eukaryota; phylum Ciliophora; class Karyorelictea; order Loxodida; family Loxodidae; genus Loxodes; species Loxodes magnus. The sequence continues at coordinate 9,184 of CAMPDV010004923.1, forward strand.
TACTTCTTCACTTTTCTATAGGCTAACTTTCATCTACAAGCATATCTTGACAAACCGAATACAGATTCGTTTTAGTGACATTATTACTAACATTTTGGATATTCTAACTTATATTTTAGTGCTTGCTACGCAAACTTATCATTAGATATTCTTTTCTTACTTTACTTCTTCACTTTTCTAAATACTTATTACTTCTCAAAGCATACTCTTTAAAACTTAAATTCTATCTTCTTTTCTTACTTTACTTCTTCACTTTTCTATAGGCTAACTTTCATCTACAAGCATATCTTGACTAACCGAATACAGATTCGTTTTAGTGATATTATTACTAACATTTTGGATATTCTAACTTATATTTTAGTGCTTGCTACGAAAACTTATCATTAGATTTGCTTTTCTTACTTTACTTCTTCACTTTTCTAAATAATTATTACTTCTCAAAGCATACTCTTTAAAACTGAAATTCTATCTTCTTTTCTTACTTTACTTCTTCACTTTTCTAAATACTTATTACTTCTCAAAGCATACTCTTTAAAACTTAAATTCTATCTTCTTTTCTTACTTTACTTCTTCACTTTTCTAAATACTTATTACTTCTCAAAGCATACTCCTTAAAACTGAAATTCTATCTTCTTTTCTTACTTTACTTCTTCACTTTTCTATAGGCTAACTTTCATCTACAAGAATATTTTGACAAACCGAATACAGATTCGTAAATATTACAATATTACTAACATTTTTGATATTCTAACTTATATTTTAGTGCTTGCTACGCAAACTTATCATTAGATATTCTTTTCTTACTTTACTTCTTCACTTTTCTAAATACTTATTACTTCTCAAAGCATACTCTTTAAAACTGAAATTCTATCTTCTTTTCTTACTTTACTTCTTCACTTTTCTATAGGCTAACTTTCATCTACAAGCATATCTTGACAAACCGAATACAGATTCGTTTTAGTGACATTATTACTAACATTTTGGATATTCTAACTTATATTTTAGTGCTTGCTACGCAAACTTATCATTAGATATTCTTTTCTTACTTTACTTCTTCACTTTTCTAAATACTTATTACTTCTCAAAGCATACTCTTTAAAACTTAAATTCTATCTTCTTTTCTTACTTTACTTCTTCACTTTTCTATAGGCTAACTTTCATCTACAAGCATATCTTGACTAACCGAATACAGATTCGTTTTAGTGATATTATTACTAACATTTTGGATATTCTAACTTATATTTTAGTGCTTGCTACGAAAACTTATCATTAGATTTGCTTTTCTTACTTTACTTCTTCACTTTTCTAAATAATTATTACTTCTCAAAGCATACTCTTTAAAACTGAAATTCTATCTTCTTTTCTTACTTTACTTCTTCACTTTTCTAAATACTTATTACTTCTCAAAGCATACTCTTTAAAACTTAAATTCTATCTTCTTTTCTTACTTTACTTCTTCACTTTTCTAAATACTTATTACTTCTCAAAGCATACTCTTTAAAACTGAAATTCTATCTTCTTTTCTTACTTTACTTCTTCACTTTTCTATAGGCTAACTTTCATCTACAAGCATATCTTGACAAACCGAATACAGATTCGTTTTAGTGACATTATTACTAACATTTTGGATATTCTAACTTATATTTTAGTGCTTGCTACGCAAACTTATCATTAGATATTCTTTTCTTACTTTACTTCTTCACTTTTCTAAATACTTATTACTTCTCAAAGCATACTCTTTAAAACTTAAATTCTATCTTCTTTTCTTACTTTACTTCTTCACTTTTCTAAATACTTATTACTTCTCAAAGCATACTCTTTAAAACTGAAATTCTATCTTCTTTTCTTACTTTACTTCTTCACTTTTCTAAATACTTATTACTTCTCAAAGCATACTCTTTAAAACTTAAATTCTATCTTCTTTTCTTACTTTACTTCTTCACTTTTCTATAGGCTAACTTTCATCTACAAGCATATCTTGACAAACCGAATACAGATTCGTTTTAGTGACATTATTACTAACATTTTGGATATTCTAACTTATATTTTAGTGCTTGCTACGCAAGCTTATCATTAGATATTCTTTTCTTACTTTACTTCTTCACTTTTCTAAATACTTATTACTTCTCAAAGCATACTCTTTAAAACTTAAATTCTATCTTCTTTTCTTACTTTACTTCTTCACTTTTCTATAGGCTAACTTTCATCTACAAGCATATCTTGACAAACCGAATACAGATTCGTTTTAGTGACATTATTACTAACATTTTGGATATTCTAACTTATATTTTAGTGCTTGCTACGCAAACTTATCATTAGATATTCTTTTCTTACTTTACTTCTTCACTTTTCTAAATACTTATTACTTCTCAAAGCATACTCTTTAAAACTTAAATTCTATCTTCTTTTCTTACTTTACTTCTTCACTTTTCTATAGGCTAACTTTCATCTACAAGCATATCTTGACTAACCGAATACAGATTCGTTTTAGTGATATTATTACTAACATTTTGGATATTCTAACTTATATTTTAGTGCTTGCTACGAAAACTTATCATTAGATTTGCTTTTCTTACTTTACTTCTTCACTTTTCTAAATAATTATTACTTCTCAAAGCATACTCTTTAAAACTGAAATTCTATCTTCTTTTCTTACTTTACTTCTTCACTTTTCTAAATACTTATTACTTCTCAAAGCATACTCTTTAAAACTTAAATTCTATCTTCTTTTCTTACTTTACTTCTTCACTTTTCTAAATACTTATTACTTCTCAAAGCATACTCCTTAAAACTGAAATTCTATCTTCTTTTCTTACTTTACTTCTTCACTTTTCTATAGGCTAACTTTCATCTACAAGAATATTTTGACAAACCGAATACAGATTCGTAAATATTACAATATTACTAACATTTTTGATATTCTAACTTATATTTTAGTGCTTGCTACGCAAACTTATCATTAGATATTCTTTTCTTACTTTACTTCTTCACTTTTCTAAATACTTATTACTTCTCAAAGCATACTCTTTAAAACTTAAATTCTATCTTCTTTTCTTACTTTACTTCTTCACTTTTCTATAGGCTAACTTTCATCTACAAGCATATCTTGACTAACCGAATACAGATTCGTTTTAGTGATATTATTACTAACATTTTGGATATTCTAACTTATATTTTAGTGCTTGCTACGAAAACTTATCATTAGATTTGCTTTTCTTACTTTACTTCTTCACTTTTCTAAATAATTATTACTTCTCAAAGCATACTCTTTAAAACTGAAATTCTATCTTCTTTTCTTACTTTACTTCTTCACTTTTCTAAATACTTATTACTTCTCAAAGCATACTCTTTAAAACTTAAATTCTATCTTCTTTTCTTACTTTACTTCTTCACTTTTCTAAATACTTATTACTTCTCAAAGCATACTCCTTAAAACTGAAATTCTATCTTCTTTTCTTACTTTACTTCTTCACTTTTCTATAAGCTAACTTTCATCTACAAGAATATTTTGACAAACCGAATACAGATTCGTAAATATTACAATATTACTAACATTTTTGATATTCTAACTTATATTTTAGTGCTTGCTACGCAAACTTATCATTAGATATTCTTTTCTTACTTTACTTCTTCACTTTTCTAAATACTTATTACTTCTCAAAGCATACTCTTTAAAACTGAAATTCTATCTTCTTTTCTTACTTTACTTCTTCACTTTTCTAAATACTTATTACTTCTCAAAGCATACTCTTTAAAACTTAAATTCTATCTTCTTTTCTTACTTTACTTCTTCACTTTTCTATAGGCTAACTTTCATCTACAAGCATATCTTGACAAACCGAATACAGATTCGTTTTAGTGACATTATTACTAACATTTTGGATATTCTAACTTATATTTTAGTGCTTGCTACGCAAACTTATCATTAGATATTCTTTTCTTACTTTACTTCTTCACTTTTCTAAATACTTATTACTTCTCAAAGCATACTCTTTAAAACTTAAATTCTATCTTCTTTTCTTACTTTACTTCTTCACTTTTCTATAGGCTAACTTTCATCTACAAGCATATCTTGACTAACCGAATACAGATTCGTTTTAGTGATATTATTACTAACATTTTGGATATTCTAACTTATATTTTAGTGCTTGCTACGAAAACTTATCATTAGATATTCTTTTCTTACTTTACTTCTTCACTTTTCTAAATACTTATTACTTCTCAAAGCATACTCTTTAAAACTGAAATTCTATCTTCTTTTCTTACTTTACTTCTTCACTTTTCTAAATACTTATTACTTCTCAAAGCATACTCTTTAAAACTGAAATTCTATCTTCTTTTCTTACTTTACTTCTTCACTTTTCTAAATACTTATTACTTCTCAAAGCATACTCTTTAAAACTTAAATTCTATCTTCTTTTCTTACTTTACTTCTTCACTTTTCTATAGGCTAACTTTCATCTACAAGCATATCTTGACAAACCGAATACAGATTCGTTTTAGTGACATTATTACTAACATTTTGGATATTCTAACTTATATTTTAGTGCTTGCTACGCAAACTTATCATTAGATATTCTTTTCTTACTTTACTTCTTCACTTTTCTAAATACTTATTACTTCTCAAAGCATACTCTTTAAAACTTAAATTCTATCTTCTTTTCTTACTTTACTTCTTCACTTTTCTATAGGCTAACTTTCATCTACAAGCATATCTTGACTAACCGAATACAGATTCGTTTTAGTGATATTATTACTAACATTTTGGATATTCTAACTTATATTTTAGTGCTTGCTACGAAAACTTATCATTAGATATTCTTTTCTTACTTTACTTCTTCACTTTTCTAAATACTTATTACTTCTCAAAGCATACTCTTTAAAACTGAAATTCTATCTTCTTTTCTTACTTTACTTCTTCACTTTTCTAAATACTTATTACTTCTCAAAGCATACTCTTTAAAACTGAAATTCTATCTTCTTTTCTTACTTTACTTCTTCACTTTTCTAAATACTTATTACTTCTCAAAGCATACTCTTTAAAACTTAAATTCTATCTTCTTTTCTTACTTTACTTCTTCACTTTTCTATAGGCTAACTTTCATCTACAAGCATATCTTGACAAACCGAATACAGATTCGTTTTAGTGACATTATTACTAACATTTTGGATATTCTAACTTATATTTTAGTGCTTGCTACGCAAACTTATCATTAGATATTCTTTTCTTACTTTACTTCTTCACTTTTCTAAATACTTATTACTTCTCAAAGCATACTCTTTAAAACTTAAATTCTATCTTCTTTTCTTACTTTACTTCTTCACTTTTCTATAGGCTAACTTTCATCTACAAGCATATCTTGACTAACCGAATACAGATTCGTTTTAGTGATATTATTACTAACATTTTGGATATTCTAACTTATATTTTAGTGCTTGCTACGAAAACTTATCATTAGATTTGCTTTTCTTACTTTACTTCTTCACTTTTCTAAATAATTATTACTTCTCAAAGCATACTCTTTAAAACTGAAATTCTATCTTCTTTTCTTACTTTACTTCTTCACTTTTCTAAATACTTATTACTTCTCAAAGCATACTCTTTAAAACTTAAATTCTATCTTCTTTTCTTACTTTACTTCTTCACTTTTCTAAATACTTATTACTTCTCAAAGCATACTCCTTAAAACTGAAATTCTATCTTCTTTTCTTACTTTACTTCTTCACTTTTCTATAGGCTAACTTTCATCTACAAGAATATTTTGACAAACCGAATACAGATTCGTAAATATTACAATATTACTAACATTTTTGATATTCTAACTTATATTTTAGTGCTTGCTACGCAAACTTATCATTAGATATTCTTTTCTTACTTTACTTCTTCACTTTTCTAAATACTTATTACTTCTCAAAGCATACTCTTTAAAACTGAAATTCTATCTTCTTTTCTTACTTTACTTCTTCACTTTTCTAAATACTTATTACTTCTCAAAGCATACTCTTTAAAACTTAAATTCTATCTTCTTTTCTTACTTTACTTCTTCACTTTTCTATAGGCTAACTTTCATCTACAAGCATATCTTGACAAACCGAATACAGATTCGTTTTAGTGACATTATTACTAACATTTTGGATATTCTAACTTATATTTTAGTGCTTGCTACGCAAACTTATCATTAGATATTCTTTTCTTACTTTACTTCTTCACTTTTCTAAATACTTATTACTTCTCAAAGCATACTCTTTAAAACTTAAATTCTATCTTCTTTTCTTACTTTACTTCTTCACTTTTCTATAGGCTAACTTTCATCTACAAGCATATCTTGACTAACCGAATACAGATTCGTTTTAGTGATATTATTACTAACATTTTGGATATTCTAACTTATATTTTAGTGCTTGCTACGAAAACTTATCATTAGATTTGCTTTTCTTACTTTACTTCTTCACTTTTCTAAATAATTATTACTTCTCAAAGCATACTCTTTAAAACTGAAATTCTATCTTCTTTTCTTACTTTACTTCTTCACTTTTCTAAATACTTATTACTTCTCAAAGCATACTCTTTAAAACTTAAATTCTATCTTCTTTTCTTACTTTACTTCTTCACTTTTCTAAATACTTATTACTTCTCAAAGCATACTCCTTAAAACTGAAATTCTATCTTCTTTTCTTACTTTACTTCTTCACTTTTCTATAGGCTAACTTTCATCTACAAGAATATTTTGACAAACCGAATACAGATTCGTAAATATTACAATATTACTAACATTTTTGATATTCTAACTTATATTTTAGTGCTTGCTACGCAAACTTATCATTAGATATTCTTTTCTTACTTTACTTCTTCACTTTTCTAAATACTTATTACTTCTCAAAGCATACTCTTTAAAACTGAAATTCTATCTTCTTTTCTTACTTTACTTCTTCACTTTTCTAAATACTTATTACTTCTCAAAGCATACTCTTTAAAACTTAAATTCTATCTTCTTTTCTTACTTTACTTCTTCACTTTTCTATAGGCTAACTTTCATCTACAAGCATATCTTGACAAACCGAATACAGATTCGTTTTAGTGACATTATTACTAACATTTTGGATATTCTAACTTATATTTTAGTGCTTGCTACGCAAACTTATCATTAGATATTCTTTTCTTACTTTACTTCTTCACTTTTCTAAATACTTATTACTTCTCAAAGCATACTCTTTAAAACTTAAATTCTATCTTCTTTTCTTACTTTACTTCTTCACTTTTCTATAGGCTAACTTTCATCTACAAGCATATCTTGACTAACCGAATACAGATTCGTTTTAGTGATATTATTACTAACATTTTGGATATTCTAACTTATATTTTAGTGCTTGCTACGAAAACTTATCATTAGATTTGCTTTTCTTACTTTACTTCTTCACTTTTCTAAATAATTATTACTTCTCAAAGCATACTCTTTAAAACTGAAATTCTATCTTCTTTTCTTACTTTACTTCTTCACTTTTCTATAGGCTAACTTTCATCTACAAGCATATCTTGACTAACCGAATACAGATTCGTTTTAGTGATATTATTACTAACATTTTGGATATTCTAACTTATATTTTAGTGCTTGCTACGAAAACTTATCATTAGATATTCTTTTCTTACTTTACTTCTTCACTTTTCTAAATACTTATTACTTCTCAAAGCATACTCTTTAAAACTGAAATTCTATCTTCTTTTCTTACTTTACTTCTTCACTTTTCTAAATACTTATTACTTCTCAAAGCATACTCTTTAAAACTGAAATTCTATCTTCTTTTCTTACTTTACTTCTTCACTTTTCTAAATACTTATTACTTCTCAAAGCATACTCTTTAAAACTTAAATTCTATCTTCTTTTCTTACTTTACTTCTTCACTTTTCTATAGGCTAACTTTCATCTACAAGCATATCTTGACAAACCGAATACAGATTCGTTTTAGTGACATTATTACTAACATTTTGGATATTCTAACTTATATTTTAGTGCTTGCTACGCAAACTTATCATTAGATATTCTTTTCTTACTTTACTTCTTCACTTTTCTAAATACTTATTACTTCTCAAAGCATACTCTTTAAAACTTAAATTCTATCTTCTTTTCTTACTTTACTTCTTCACTTTTCTATAGGCTAACTTTCATCTACAAGCATATCTTGACTAACCGAATACAGATTCGTTTTAGTGATATTATTACTAACATTTTGGATATTCTAACTTATATTTTAGTGCTTGCTACGCAAACTTATCATTAGATATTCTTTTCTTACTTTACTTCTTCACTTTTCTATAGTCTAACTTTCATCTACAAGCATATCTTGACAAACCGAATACAGATTCGTTTTAGTGACATTATTACTAACATTTTGGATATTCTAACTTATATTTTAGTGCTTGCTACGCAAACTTATCATTAGATATTCTTTTCTTACTTTACTTCTTCACTTTTCTAAATACTTATTACTTCTCAAAGCATACTCTTTAAAACTTAAATTCTATCTTCTTTTCTTACTTTACTTCTTCACTTTTCTATAGGCTAACTTTCATCTACAAGCATATCTTGACTAACCGAATACAGATTCGTTTTAGTGATATTATTACTAACATTTTGGATATTCTAACTTATATTTTAGTGCTTGCTACGAAAACTTATCATTAGATTTGCTTTTCTTACTTTACTTCTTCACTTTTCTAAATAATTATTACTTCTCAAAGCATACTCTTTAAAACTGAAATTCTATCTTCTTTTCTTACTTTACTTCTTCACTTTTCTATAGGCTAACTTTCATCTACAAGCATATCTTGACTAACCGAATACAGATTCGTTTTAGTGATATTATTACTAACATTTTGGATATTCTAACTTATATTTTAGTGCTTGCTACGAAAACTTATCATTAGATATTCTTTTCTTACTTTACTTCTTCACTTTTCTAAATACTTATTACTTCTCAAAGCATACTCTTTAAAACTGAAATTCTATCTTCTTTTCTTACTTTACTTCTTCACTTTTCTAAATACTTATTACTTCTCAAAGCATACTCTTTAAAACTGAAATTCTATCTTCTTTTCTTACTTTACTTCTTCACTTTTCTAAATACTTATTACTTCTCAAAGCATACTCTTTAAAACTTAAATTCTATCTTCTTTTCTTACTTTACTTCTTCACTTTTCTATAGGCTAACTTTCATCTACAAGCATATCTTGACAAACCGAATACAGATTCGTTTTAGTGACATTATTACTAACATTTTGGATATTCTAACTTATATTTTAGTGCTTGCTACGCAAACTTATCATTAGATATTCTTTTCTTACTTTACTTCTTCACTTTTCTAAATACTTATTACTTCTCAAAGCATACTCTTTAAAACTTAAATTCTATCTTCTTTTCTTACTTTACTTCTTCACTTTTCTATAGGCTAACTTTCATCTACAAGCATATCTTGACAAACCGAATACAGATTCGTTTTAGTGACATTATTACTAACATTTTGGATATTCTAACTTATATTTTAGTGCTTGCTACGCAAACTTATCATTAGATATTCTTTTCTTACTTTACTTCTTCACTTTTCTAAATACTTATTACTTCTCAAAGCATACTCTTTAAAACTGAAATTCTATCTTCTTTTCTTACTTTACTTCTTCACTTTTCTAAATACTTATTACTTCTCAAAGCATACTCTTTAAAACTGAAATTCTATCTTCTTTTCTTACTTTACTTCTTCACTTTTCTAAATACTTATTACTTCTCAAAGCATACTCCTTAAAACTGAAATTCTATCTTCTTTTCTTACTTTACTTCTTCACTTTTCTATAGGCTAACTTTCATCTACAAGAATATTTTGACAAACCGAATACAGATTCGTTTTAGTGACATTATTACTAACATTTTGGATATTCTAACTTATATTTTAGTGCTTGCTACGCAAACTTATCATTAGATATTCTTTTCTTACTTTACTTCTTCACTTTTCTAAATACTTATTACTTCTCAAAGCATACTCTTTAAAACTTAAATTCTATCTTCTTTTCTTACTTTACTTCTTCACTTTTCTATAGGCTAACTTTCATCTACAAGCATATCTTGACAAACCGAATACAGATTCGTTTTAGTGACATTATTACTAACATTTTGGATATTCTAACTTATATTTTAGTGCTTGCTACGCAAACTTATCATTAGATATTCTTTTCTTACTTTACTTCTTCACTTTTCTAAATACTTATTACTTCTCAAAGCATACTCTTTAAAACTTAAATTCTATCTTCTTTTCTTACTTTACTTCTTCACTTTTCTATAGGCTAACTTTCATCTACAAGCATATCTTGACAAACCGAATACAGATTCGTTTTAGTGACATTATTACTAACATTTTGGATATTCTAACTTATATTTTAGTGCTTGCTACGAAAACTTATCATTAGATATTCTTTTCTTACTTTACTTCTTCACTTTTCTAAATACTTATTACTTCTCAAAGCATACTCTTTAAAACTTAAATTCTATCTTCTTTTCTTACTTTACTTCTTCACTTTTCTATAGGCTAACTTTCATCTACAAGCATATCTTGACAAACCGAATACAGATTCGTTTTAGTGACATTATTACTAACATTTTGGATATTCTAACTTATATTTTAGTGCTTGCTACGCAAACTTATCATTAGATATTCTTTTCTTACTTTACTTCTTCACTTTTCTAAATACTTATTACTTCTCAAAGCATACTCTTTAAAACTTAAATTCTATCTTCTTTTCTTACTTTACTTCTTCACTTTTCTATAGGCTAACTTTCATCTACAAGCATATCTTGACTAACCGAATACAGATTCGTTTTAGTGATATTATTACTAACATTTTGGATATTCTAACTTATATTTTAGTGCTTGCTACGAAAACTTATCATTAGATTTGCTTTTCTTACTTTACTTCTTCACTTTTCTAAATACTTATTACTTCTCAAAGCATACTCTTTAAAACTGAAATTCTATCTTCTTTTCTTACTTTACTTCTTCACTTTTCTAAATACTTATTACTTCTCAAAGCATACTCTTTAAAACTGAAATTCTATCTTCTTTTCTTACTTTACTTCTTCACTTTTCTAAATACTTATTACTTCTCAAAGCATACTCCTTAAAACTGAAATTCTATCTTCTTTTCTTACTTTACTTCTTCACTTTTCTATAGGCTAACTTTCATCTACAAGAATATTTTGACAAACCGAATACAGATTCGTAAATATTACAATATTACTAACATTTTTGATATTCTAACTTATATTTTAGTGCTTGCTACGCAAACTTATCATTAGATATTCTTTTCTTACTTTACTTCTTCACTTTTCTAAATACTTATTACTTCTCAAAGCATACTCTTTAAAACTGAAATTCTATCTTCTTTTCTTACTTTACTTCTTCACTTTTCTAAATACTTATTACTTCTCAAAGCATACTCTTTAAAACTTAAATTCTATCTTCTTTTCTTACTTTACTTCTTCACTTTTCTATAGGCTAACTTTCATCTACAAGCATATCTTGACAAACCGAATACAGATTCGTTTTAGTGACATTATTACTAACATTTTGGATATTCTAACTTATATTTTAGTGCTTGCTACGCAAACTTATCATTAGATATTCTTTTCTTACTTTACTTCTTCACTTTTCTAAATACTTATTACTTCTCAAAGCATACTCTTTAAAACTTAAATTCTATCTTCTTTTCTTACTTTACTTCTTCACTTTTCTATAGGCTAACTTTCATCTACAAGCATATCTTGACTAACCGAATACAGATTCGTTTTAGTGATATTATTACTAACATTTTGGATATTCTAACTTATATTTTAGTGCTTGCTACGAAAACTTATCATTAGATTTGCTTTTCTTACTTTACTTCTTCACTTTTCTAAATAATTATTACTTCTCAAAGCATACTCTTTAAAACTGAAATTCTATCTTCTTTTCTTACTTTACTTCTTCACTTTTCTATAGGCTAACTTTCATCTACAAGCATATCTTGACTAACCGAATACAGATTCGTTTTAGTGATATTATTACTAACATTTTGGATATTCTAACTTATATTTTAGTGCTTGCTACGCAAACTTATCATTAGATATTCTTTTCTTACTTTACTTCTTCACTTTTCTATAGGCTAACTTTCATCTACAAGCATATCTTGACAAACCGAATACAGATTCGTTTTAGTGACATTATTACTAACATTTTGGATATTCTAACTTATATTTTAGTGCTTGCTACGCAAACTTATCATTAGATATTCTTTTCTTACTTTACTTCTTCACTTTTCTAAATACTTATTACTTCTCAAAGCATACTCTTTAAAACTTAAATTCTATCTTCTTTTCTTACTTTACTTCTTCACTTTTCTATAGGCTAACTTTCATCTACAAGCATATCTTGACAAACCGAATACAGATTCGTTTTAGTGACATTATTACTAACATTTTGGATATTCTAACTTATATTTTAGTGCTTGCTACGCAAACTTATCATTAGATATTCTTTTCTTACTTTACTTCTTCACTTTTCTAAATACTTATTACTTCTCAAAGCATACTCTTTAAAACTTAAATTCTATCTTCTTTTCTTACTTTACTTCTTCACTTTTCTATAGGCTAACTTTCATCTACAAGCATATCTTGACTAACCGAATACAGATTCGTTTTAGTGATATTATTACTAACATTTTGGATATTCTAACTTATATTTTAGTGCTTGCTACGAAAACTTATCATTAGATTTGCTTTTCTTACTTTACTTCTTCACTTTTCTAAATACTTATTACTTCTCAAAGCATACTCTTTAAAACTGAAATTCTATCTTCTTTTCTTACTTTACTTCTTCACTTTTCTAAATACTTATTACTTCTCAAAGCATACTCTTTAAAACTGAAATTCTATCTTCTTTTCTTACTTTACTTCTTCACTTTTCTAAATACTTATTACTTCTCAAAGCATACTCCTTAAAACTGAAATTCTATCTTCTTTTCTTACTTTACTTCTTCACTTTTCTATAGGCTAACTTTCATCTACAAGAATATTTTGACAAACCGAATACAGATTCGTAAATATTACAATATTACTAACATTTTTGATATTCTAACTTATATTTTAGTGCTTGCTACGCAAACTTATCATTAGATATTCTTTTCTTACTTTACTTCTTCACTTTTCTAAATACTTATTACTTCTCAAAGCATACTCTTTAAAACTGAAATTCTATCTTCTTTTCTTACTTTACTTCTTCACTTTTCTAAATACTTATTACTTCTCAAAGCATACTCTTTAAAACTTAAATTCTATCTTCTTTTCTTACTTTACTTCTTCACTTTTCTATAGGCTAACTTTCATCTACAAGCATATCTTGACAAACCGAATACAGATTCGTTTTAGTGACATTATTACTAACATTTTGGATATTCTAACTTATATTTTAGTGCTTGCTACGCAAACTTATCATTAGATATTCTTTTCTTACTTTACTTCTTCACTTTTCTAAATACTTATTACTTCTCAAAGCATACTCTTTAAAACTTAAATTCTATCTTCTTTTCTTACTTTACTTCTTCACTTTTCTATAGGCTAACTTTCATCTACAAGCATATCTTGACTAACCGAATACAGATTCGTTTTAGTGATATTATTACTAACATTTTGGATATTCTAACTTATATTTTAGTGCTTGCTACGAAAACTTATCATTAGATTTGCTTTTCTTACTTTACTTCTTCACTTTTCTAAATAATTATTACTTCTCAAAGCATACTCTTTAAAACTGAAATTCTATCTTCTTTTCTTACTTTACTTCTTCACTTTTCTATAGGCTAACTTTCATCTACAAGCATATCTTGACTAACCGAATACAGATTCGTTTTAGTGATATTATTACTAACATTTTGGATATTCTAACTTATATTTTAGTGCTTGCTACGAAAACTTATCATTAGATATTCTTTTCTTACTTTACTTCTTCACTTTTCTAAATACTTATTACTTCTCAAAGCATACTCTTTAAAACTGAAATTCTATCTTCTTTTCTTACTTTACTTCTTCACTTTTCTAAATACTTATTACTTCTCAAAGCATACTCTTTAAAACTGAAATTCTATCTTCTTTTCTTACTTTACTTCTTCACTTTTCTAAATACTTATTACTTCTCAAAGCATACTCTTTAAAACTTAAATTCTATCTTCTTTTCTTACTTTACTTCTTCACTTTTCTATAGGCTAACTTTCATCTACAAGCATATCTTGACAAACCGAATACAGATTCGTTTTAGTGACATTATTACTAACATTTTGGATATTCTAACTTATATTTTAGTGCTTGCTACGCAAACTTATCATTAGATATTCTTTTCTTACTTTACTTCTTCACTTTTCTAAATACTTATTACTTCTCAAAGCATACTCTTAAAAACTTAAATTCTATCTTCTTTTCTTACTTTACTTCTTCACTTTTCTATAGGCTAACTTTCATCTACAAGCATATCTTGACAAACCGAATACAGATTCGTTTTAGTGACATTATTACTAACATTTTGGATATTCTAACTTATATTTTAGTGCTTGCTACGCAAACTTATCATTAGATATTCTTTTCTTACTTTACTTCTTCACTTTTCTAAATACTTATTACTTCTCAAAGCATACTCTTTAAAACTTAAATTCTATCTTTCTTTTCTTACTTTACTTCTTCACTTTTCTATAGGCTAACTTTCATCTACAAGCATATCTTGACAAACCGAATACAGATTCGTTTTAGTGACATTATTACTAACATTTTGGATATTCTAACTTATATTTTAGTGCTTGCTACGCAAACTTATCATTAGATATTCTTTTCTTACTTTACTTCTTCACTTTTCTAAATACTTATTACTTCTCAAAGCATACTCTTTAAAACTTAAATTCTATCTTCTTTTCTTACTTTACTTCTTCACTTTTCTATAGGCTAACTTTCATCTACAAGCATATCTTGACTAACCGAATACAGATTCGTTTTAGTGATATTATTACTAACATTTTGGATATTCTAACTTATATTTTAGTGCTTGCTACGAAAACTTATCATTAGATTTGCTTTTCTTACTTTACTTCTTCACTTTTCTAAATACTTATTACTTCTCAAAGCATACTCTTTAAAACTGAAATTCTATCTTCTTTTCTTACTTTACTTCTTCACTTTTCTAAATACTTATTACTTCTCAAAGCATACTCTTTAAAACTGAAATTCTATCTTCTTTTCTTACTTTACTTCTTCACTTTTCTAAATACTTATTACTTCTCAAAGCATACTCCTTAAAACTGAAATTCTATCTTCTTTTCTTACTTTACTTCTTCACTTTTCTATAGGCTAACTTTCATCTACAAGAATATTTTGACAAACCGAATACAGATTCGTAAATATTACAATATTACTAACATTTTTGATATTCTAACTTATATTTTAGTGCTTGCTACGCAAACTTATCATTAGATATTCTTTTCTTACTTTACTTCTTCACTTTTCTAAATACTTATTACTTCTCAAAGCATACTCTTTAAAACTTAAATTCTATCTTCTTTTCTTACTTTACTTCTTCACTTTTCTATAGGCTAACTTTCATCTACAAGCATATCTTGACTAACCGAATACAGATTCGTTTTAGTGATATTATTACTAACATTTTGGATATTCTAACTTATATTTTAGTGCTTGCTACGAAAACTTATCATTAGATTTGCTTTTCTTACTTTACTTCTTCACTTTTCTAAATACTTATTACTTCTCAAAGCATACTCTTTAAAACTGAAATTCTATCTTCTTTTCTTACTTTACTTCTTCACTTTTCTAAATACTTATTACTTCTCAAAGCATACTCTTTAAAACTGAAATTCTATCTTCTTTTCTTACTTTACTTCTTCACTTTTCTAAATACTTATTACTTCTCAAAGCATACTCCTTAAAACTGAAATTCTATCTTCTTTTCTTACTTTACTTCTTCACTTTTCTATAGGCTAACTTTCATCTACAAGAATATTTTGACAAACCGAATACAGATTCGTAAATATTACAATATTACTAACATTTTTGATATTCTAACTTATATTTTAGTGCTTGCTACGCAAACTTATCATTAGATATTCTTTTCTTACTTTACTTCTTCACTTTTCTATAGGCTAACTTTCATCTACAAGCATATCTTGACTAACCGAATACAGATTCGTTTTAGTGATATTATTACTAACATTTTGGATATTCTAACTTATATTTTAGTGCTTGCTACGCAAACTTATCATTAGATATTCTTTTCTTACTTTACTTCTTCACTTTTCTAAATACTTATTACTTCTCAAAGCATACTCTTTAAAACTTAAATTCTATCTTCTTTTCTTACTTTACTTCTTCACTTTTCTATAGGCTAACTTTCATCTACAAGCATATCTTGACTAACCGAATACAGATTCGTTTTAGTGATATTATTACTAACATTTTGGATATTCTAACTTATATTTTAGTGCTTGCTACGAAAACTTATCATTAGATTTGCTTTTCTTACTTTACTTCTTCACTTTTCTAAATACTTATTACTTCTCAAAGCATACTCTTTAAAACTGAAATTCTATCTTCTTTTCTTACTTTACTTCTTCACTTTTCTAAATACTTATTACTTCTCAAAGCATACTCTTTAAAACTGAAATTCTATCTTCTTTTCTTACTTTACTTCTTCACTTTTCTAAATACTTATTACTTCTCAAAGCATACTCCTTAAAACTGAAATTCTATCTTCTTTTCTTACTTTACTTCTTCACTTTTCTATAGGCTAACTTTCATCTACAAGAATATTTTGACAAACCGAATACAGATTCGTAAATATTACAATATTACTAACATTTTTGATATTCTAACTTATATTTTAGTGCTTGCTACGCAAACTTATCATTAGATATTCTTTTCTTACTTTACTTCTTCACTTTTCTAAATACTTATTACTTCTCAAAGCATACTCTTTAAAACTTAAATTCTATCTTCTTTTCTTACTTTACTTCTTCACTTTTCTATAGGCTAACTTTCATCTACAAGCATATCTTGACTAACCGAATACAGATTCGTTTTAGTGATATTATTACTAACATTTTGGATATTCTAACTTATATTTTAGTGCTTGCTACGAAAACTTATCATTAGATTTGCTTTTCTTACTTTACTTCTTCACTTTTCTAAATACTTATTACTTCTCAAAGCATACTCTTTAAAACTGAAATTCTATCTTCTTTTCTTACTTTACTTCTTCACTTTTCTAAATACTTATTACTTCTCAAAGCATACTCTTTAAAACTGAAATTCTATCTTCTTTTCTTACTTTACTTCTTCACTTTTCTAAATACTTATTACTTCTCAAAGCATACTCCTTAAAACTGAAATTCTATCTTCTTTTCTTACTTTACTTCTTCACTTTTCTATAGGCTAACTTTCATCTACAAGCATATCTTGACTAACCGAATACAGATTCGTTTTAGTGATATTATTACTAACATTTTGGATATTCTAACTTATATTTTAGTGCTTGCTACGAAAACTTATCATTAGATATTCTTTTCTTACTTTACTTCTTCACTTTTCTAAATACTTATTACTTCTCAAAGCATACTCTTTAAAACTGAAATTCTATCTTCTTTTCTTACTTTACTTCTTCACTTTTCTATAGGCTAACTTTCATCTACAAGCATATCTTGACAAACCGAATACAGATTCGTTTTAGTGACATTATTACTAACATTTTGGATATTCTAACTTATATTTTAGTGCTTGCTACGCAAACTTATCATTAGATATTCTTTTCTTACTTTACTTCTTCACTTTTCTAAATACTTATTACTTCTCAAAGCATACTCTTTAAAACTTAAATTCTATCTTCTTTTCTTACTTTACTTCTTCACTTTTCTATAGGCTAACTTTCATCTACAAGCATATCTTGACAAACCGAATACAGATTCGTTTTAGTGACATTATTACTAACATTTTGGATATTCTAACTTATATTTTAGTGCTTGCTACGCAAACTTATCATTAGATATTCTTTTCTTACTTTACTTCTTCACTTTTCTAAATACTTATTACTTCTCAAAGCATACTCTTTAAAACTTAAATTCTATCTTCTTTTCTTACTTTACTTCTTCACTTTTCTATAGGCTAACTTTCATCTACAAGCATATCTTGACAAACCGAATACAGATTCGTTTTAGTGACATTATTACTAACATTTTGGATATTCTAACTTATATTTTAGTGCTTGCTACGCAAACTTATCATTAGATATTCTTTTCTTACTTTACTTCTTCACTTTTCTAAATACTTATTACTTCTCAAAGCATACTCTTTAAAACTTAAATTCTATCTTCTTTTCTTACTTTACTTCTTCACTTTTCTATAGGCTAACTTTCATCTACAAGCATATCTTGACTAACCGAATACAGATTCGTTTTAGTGATATTATTACTAACATTTTGGATATTCTAACTTATATTTTAGTGCTTGCTACGAAAACTTATCATTAGATATTCTTTTCTTACTTTACTTCTTCACTTTTCTAAATACTTATTACTTCTCAAAGCATACTCTTTAAAACTGAAATTCTATCTTCTTTTCTTACTTTACTTCTTCACTTTTCTAAATACTTATTACTTCTCAAAGCATACTCTTTAAAACTGAAATTCTATCTTCTTTTCTTACTTTACTTCTTCACTTTTCTAAATACTTATTACTTCTCAAAGCATACTCCTTAAAACTGAAATTCTATCTTCTTTTCTTACTTTACTTCTTCACTTTTCTATAGGCTAACTTTCATCTACAAGCATATCTTGACAAACCGAATACAGATTCGTTTTAGTGATATTATTACTAACATTTTGGATATTCTAACTTATATTTTAGTGCTTGCTACGAAAACTTATCATTAGATATTCTTTTCTTACTTTACTTCTTCACTTTTCTAAATACTTATTACTTCTCAAAGCATACTCTTTAAAACTTAAATTCTATCTTCTTTTCTTACTTTACTTCTTCACTTTTCTATAGGCTAACTTTCATCTACAAGCATATCTTGACAAACCGAATACAGATTCGTTTTAGTGACATTATTACTAACATTTTGGATATTCTAACTTATATTTTAGTGCTTGCTACGCAAACTTATCATTAGATATTCTTTTCTTACTTTACTTCTTCACTTTTCTAAATACTTATTACTTCTCAAAGCATACTCCTTAAAACTGAAATTCTATCTTCTTTTCTTACTTTACTTCTTCACTTTTCTATAGGCTAACTTTCATCTACAAGCATATCTTGACAAACCGAATACAGATTCGTTTTAGTGACATTATTACTAACATTTTGGATATTCTAACTTATATTTTAGTGCTTGCTACGCAAGCTTATCATTAGATATTCTTTTCTTACTTTACTTCTTCACTTTTCTAAATACTTATTACTTCTCAAAGCATACTCTTTAAAACTTAAATTCTATCTTCTTTTCTTACTTACTTCTTCACTTTTCTATAGGCTAACTTTCATCTACAAGCATATCTTGACAAACCGAATACAGATTCGTTTTAGTGACATTATTACTAACATTTTGGATATTCTAACTTATATTTTAGTGCTTGCTACGCAAACTTATCATTAGATATTCTTTTCTTACTTTACTTCTTCACTTTTCTAAATACTTATTACTTCTCAAAGCATACTCTTTAAAACTTAAATTCTATCTTCTTTTCTTACTTTACTTCTTCACTTTTCTATAGGCTAACTTTCATCTACAAGCATATCTTGACAAACCGAATACAGATTCGTTTTAGTGACATTATTACTAACATTTTGGATATTCTAACTTATATTTTAGTGCTTGCTACGCAAGCTTATCATTAGATATTCTTTTCTTACTTTACTTCTTCACTTTTCTAAATACTTATTACTTCTCAAAGCATACTCCTTAAAACTGAAATTCTATCTTCTTTTCTTACTTTACTTCTTCACTTTTCTATAGGCTAACTTTCATCTACAAGCATATCTTGACAAACCGAATACAGATTCGTTTTAGTGACATTATTACTAACATTTTGGATATTCTAACTTATATTTTAGTGCTTGCTACGCAAACTTATCATTAGATATTCTTTTCTTACTTTACTTCTTCACTTTTCTAAATACTTATTACTTCTCAAAGCATACTCTTTAAAACTTAAATTCTATCTTCTTTTCTTACTTTACTTCTTCACTTTTCTATAGGCTAACTTTCATCTACAAGCATATCTTGACAAACCGAATACAGATTCGTTTTAGTGACATTATTACTAACATTTTGGATATTCTAACTTATATTTTAGTGCTTGCTACGCAAACTTATCATTAGATATTCTTTTCTTACTTTACTTCTTCACTTTTCTAAATACTTATTACTTCTCAAAGCATACTCTTTAAAACTTAAATTCTATCTTCTTTTCTTACTTTACTTCTTCACTTTTCTATAGGCTAACTTTCATCTACAAGCATATCTTGACTAACCGAATACAGATTCGTTTTAGTGATATTATTACTAACATTTTGGATATTCTAACTTATATTTTAGTGCTTGCTACGAAAACTTATCATTAGATTTGCTTTTCTTACTTTACTTCTTCACTTTTTCTAAATACTTATTACTTCTCAAAGCATACTCTTTAAAACTGAAATTCTATCTTCTTTTCTTACTTTACTTCTTCACTTTTCTAAATACTTATTACTTCTCAAAGCATACTCTTTAAAACTGAAATTCTATCTTCTTTTCTTACTTTACTTCTTCACTTTTCTAAATACTTATTACTTCTCAAAGCATACTCCTTAAAACTGAAATTCTATCTTCTTTTCTTACTTTACTTCTTCACTTTTCTATAGGCTAACTTTCATCTACAAGAATATTTTGACAAACCGAATACAGATTCGTAAATATTACAATATTACTAACATTTTTGATATTCTAACTTATATTTTAGTGCTTGCTACGCAAACTTATCATTAGATATTCTTTTCTTACTTTACTTCTTCACTTTTCTAAATACTTATTACTTCTCAAAGCATACTCTTTAAAACTTAAATTCTATCTTCTTTTCTTACTTTACTTCTTCACTTTTCTATAGGCTAACTTTCATCTACAAGCATATCTTGACTAACCGAATACAGATTCGTTTTAGTGATATTATTACTAACATTTTGGATATTCTAACTTATATTTTAGTGCTTGCTACGAAAACTTATCATTAGATTTGCTTTTCTTACTTTACTTCTTCACTTTTCTAAATACTTATTACTTCTCAAAGCATACTCTTTAAAACTGAAATTCTATCTTCTTTTCTTACTTTACTTCTTCACTTTTCTAAATACTTATTACTTCTCAAAGCATACTCTTTAAAACTGAAATTCTATCTTCTTTTCTTACTTTACTTCTTCACTTTTCTAAATACTTATTACTTCTCAAAGCATACTCCTTAAAACTGAAATTCTATCTTCTTTTCTTACTTTACTTCTTCACTTTTCTATAGGCTAACTTTCATCTACAAGCATATCTTGACTAACCGAATACAGATTCGTTTTAGTGATATTATTACTAACATTTTGGATATTCTAACTTATATTTTAGTGCTTGCTACGAAAACTTATCATTAGATATTCTTTTCTTACTTTACTTCTTCACTTTTCTAAATACTTATTACTTCTCAAAGCATACTCTTTAAAACTGAAATTCTATCTTCTTTTCTTACTTTACTTCTTCACTTTTCTATAGGCTAACTTTCATCTACAAGCATATCTTGACAAACCGAATACAGATTCGTTTTAGTGACATTATTACTAACATTTTGGATATTCTAACTTATATTTTAGTGCTTGCTACGCAAACTTATCATTAGATATTCTTTTCTTACTTTACTTCTTCACTTTTCTAAATACTTATTACTTCTCAAAGCATACTCTTTAAAACTTAAATTCTATCTTCTTTTCTTACTTTACTTCTTCACTTTTCTATAGGCTAACTTTCATCTACAAGCATATCTTGACAAACCGAATACAGATTCGTTTTAGTGACATTATTACTAACATTTTGGATATTCTAACTTATATTTTAGTGCTTGCTACGCAAACTTATCATTAGATATTCTTTTCTTACTTTACTTCTTCACTTTTCTAAATACTTATTACTTCTCAAAGCATACTCTTTAAAACTTAAATTCTATCTTCTTTTCTTACTTTACTTCTTCACTTTTCTATAGGCTAACTTTCATCTACAAGCATATCTTGACAAACCGAATACAGATTCGTTTTAGTGACATTATTACTAACATTTTGGATATTCTAACTTATATTTTAGTGCTTGCTACGCAAACTTATCATTAGATATTCTTTTCTTACTTTACTTCTTCACTTTTCTAAATACTTATTACTTCTCAAAGCATACTCTTTAAAACTTAAATTCTATCTTCTTTTCTTACTTTACTTCTTCACTTTTCTATAGGCTAACTTTCATCTACAAGCATATCTTGACTAACCGAATACAGATTCGTTTTAGTGATATTATTACTAACATTTTGGATATTCTAACTTATATTTTAGTGCTTGCTACGAAAACTTATCATTAGATATTCTTTTCTTACTTTACTTCTTCACTTTTCTAAATACTTATTACTTCTCAAAGCATACTCTTTAAAACTGAAATTCTATCTTCTTTTCTTACTTTACTTCTTCACTTTTCTAAATACTTATTACTTCTCAAAGCATACTCTTTAAAACTGAAATTCTATCTTCTTTTCTTACTTTACTTCTTCACTTTTCTAAATACTTATTACTTCTCAAAGCATACTCCTTAAAACTGAAATTCTATCTTCTTTTCTTACTTTACTTCTTCACTTTTCTATAGGCTAACTTTCATCTACAAGCATATCTTGACAAACCGAATACAGATTCGTTTTAGTGATATTATTACTAACATTTTGGATATTCTAACTTATATTTTAGTGCTTGCTACGAAAACTTATCATTAGATATTCTTTTCTTACTTTACTTCTTCACTTTTCTAAATACTTATTACTTCTCAAAGCATACTCTTTAAAACTTAAATTCTATCTTCTTTTCTTACTTTACTTCTTCACTTTTCTATAGGCTAACTTT
>CAMPDV010004924.1:0-36289 GCA_946699065.1 Loxodes magnus
ACTTTTCTAAATACTTATAACTTCTTTTTATCTCTAAGTTTTAGTAACTCTAAAAGCTGAAATTCCATCTTCTTTTCTCACTTTACTTCCTCACTTTTCTAAATACTTATAACTTCTTTTATCTCTAAGTTTTAGTAATTCTAAAAGCTGAAATTCCATCTTCTTTTCTTACTTTACTTCTTCACTTTTCTAAATACTTATAACTTCTTTTTATCTCTAAGTTTTAGTAATTCTAAAAGCTGTAATTCCATCTTCTTTTCTCACTTTACTTCCTCACTTTTCTAAATACTTATAACTTCTTTTTATCTCTAAGTTTTAGTAATTCTAAAAGCTGAAATTCCATCTTCTTTTCTCACTTTACTTCCTCACTTTTCTAAATACTTATAACTTCCTTTTATCTATAAGTTTTAGTAATTCTAAAAGCTGAAATTCCATCTTCTTTTCTTACTTTACTTCCTCACTTTTCTAAATACTTATAACTTTTTTTATCTCTAAGTTTTAGTAATTCTAAAAGCTGAAATATCATCTTCTTTTCTTACTTTACTTCCTCACTTTTCTAAATACTTATAACTTCCTTTTATCTCTAAGTTTTAGTAATTCTGAAAGCTGAAATTCCATCTTCTTTTCTTACTTTACTTCCTCACTTTTCTAAATACTTATAACTTCTTTTTATCTCTAAGTTTTAGTTACTCTAAAAGCTGAAATTCCATCTTCTTTTCTTACTTTACTTCTTCACTTTTCTAAATACTTATAACTTCTTTTTATCTCTAAGTTTTAGTAATTCTAAAAGCTGTAATTCTATCTTCTTTTCTTACTTTACTTCCTCACTTTTCTAAATACTTATAACTTCTTTTTATCTCTAAGTTTTAGTAATTCTAAAAGCTGAAATTCCATCTTCTTTTCTCACTTTACTTCCTCACTTTTCTAAATACTTATAACTTCCTTTTATCTATAAGTTTTAGTAATTCTAAAAGCTGAAATTCCATCTTCTTTTCTTACTTTACTTCCTCACTTTTCTAAATACTTATAACTTCTTTTTATCTCTAAGTTTTAGTAATTCTAAAAGCTGAAATTCCATCTTCTTTTCTTACTTTACTTCCTCACTTTTCTAAATACTTATAACTTCTTTTTATCTCTAAGTTTTAGTAATTCTAAAAGCTGAAATTCCATCTTCTTTTCTCACTTTACTTCCTCACTTTTCTAAATACTTATAACTTCTTTTTATCTCTATGTTTTAGTTACTCTAAAAGCTGAAATTCCATCTTCTTTTCTTACTTTACTTCCTCACTTTTCTAAATACTTATAACTTCTTTTTATCTCTAAGTTTTAGTAATTCTAAAAGCTGAAATTCCATCTTCTTTTCTCACTTTACTTCCTCACTTTTCTAAATACTTATAACTTCTTTTTATCTCTAAGTTTTATTAACTCTAAAAGCTGAAATTCCATCTTCTTTTCTTACTTTACTTCCTCACTTTTCTAAATACTTATAACTTCTTTTTATCTCTAAGTTTTAGTAATTCTAAAAGCTGAAATTCCATCTTCTTTTCTTACTTTACTTCCTCACTTTTCTAAATACTCATAACTTCTTCTTATCTCTAAGTTTTAGTAATTCTAAAAGCTGAAATTCCATCTTCTTTTCTTACTTTACTTCCTCACTTTTCTAAATACTTATAACTTCTTTTTATCTCTAAGTTTTATTAACTCTAAAAGCTGAAATTCCATCTTCTTTTCTTACTTTACTTCCTCACTTTTCTAAATACTTATAACTAATTTTTATCTCTAAGTTTTATTAACTCTAAAAGCTGAAATTCCATCTTCTTTTCTTACTTTACTTCCTCACTTTTCTAAATACTTATAACTTCTTTTTATCTCTAAGTTTTAGTAATTCTAAAAGCTGAAATTCCATCTTCTTTTCTTACTTTACTTCCTCACTTTTCTAAATACTCATAACTTCTTCTTATCTCTAAGTTTTAGTAATTCTAAATTCTGAAATTCCATCTTCTTTTCTTACTTTACTTCCTCACTTTTCTAAATACTTATAACTTCTTTTTATCTCTAAGCTTTAGTAATTCTAAAAGCTGAAATTCCATCTTCTTTTCTTACTTTACTTCCTCACTTTTCTAAATACTCATAACTTCTTTTTATCTATAAGTTTTAGTAATTCTAAAGCTGAAATTCCATCTTCTTTTCTTACTTTACTTCCTCACTTTTCTAAATACTTATAACTTCTTTTTATCTCTAAGTTTTAGTAATTCTAAAAGCTGAAATTCCATCTTCTTTTCTTACTTTACTTCCTCACTTTTCTAAATACTTATAACTTCTTTTTATCTCTAAGTTTTAGTAATTCTAAAAGCTGAAATTCCATCTTCTTTTCTCACTTTACTTCCTCACTTTTCTAAATACTTATAACTTCTTTTATCTCTAAGTTTTAGTAATTCTAAAAGCTGAAATTCCATCTTCTTTTCTTACTTTACTTCCTCACTTTTCTAAATACTTATAACTTTTTTTATCTCTAAGTTTTAGTAACTCTAAATGCTGAAATTCCATCTTCTTTTCTTACTTTACTTCCTCACTTTTCTAAATACTTATAACTTCCTTTTATCTCTAAGTTTTAGTAATTCTAAAAGCTGAAATTCCATCTTCTTTTCTTACTTTACTTCCTCACTTTTCTAAATACTTATAACTTCTTTTTATCTCTAAGTTTTAGTAACTCTAAAAGCTGAAATTCCATCTTCTTTTCTTACTTTACTTCCTCACTTTTCTAAATACTTATAACTTCTTTTTATCTCTAAGTTTTAGTAACTCTAAAAGCTGAAATTCCATCTTCTTTTCTTACTTTACTTCCTCACTTTTCTAAATACTTATAACTTCTTTTTATCTCTAAGTTTTATTAACTCTAAAAGCTGAAATTCCATCTTCTTTTCTTACTTTACTTCCTCACTTTTCTAAATACTCATAACTTCTTTTTATCTCTAAGTTTTATTAACTCTAAAAGCTGAAATTCCATCTTCTTTTCTTACTTTACTTCCTCACTTTTCTAAATACTTATAACTTCTTTTTATCTCTAAGTTTTAGTAATTCTAAAAGCTGAAATTCCATCTTCTTTTCTTACTTTACTTCCTCACTTTTCTAAATACTTATAACTTCTTTTTATCTCTAAGTTTTAGTAACTCTAAAAGCTGAAATTCCATCTTCTTTTCTTACTTTACTTCCTCACTTTTCTAAATACTTATAACTTCTTTTTATCTCTAAGTTTTAGTAATTCTAAAGGCTGAAATTCCATCTTCTTTTCTTACTTTACTTCCTCACTTTTCTAAATACTTATAACTTCCTTTTATCTCTAAGTTTTAGTAATTCTAAAAGCTGAAATTCCATCTTCTTTTCTTACTTTACTTCCTCACTTTTCTAAATACTTATAACTTCTTTTTATCTCTAAGTTTTAGTAATTCTAAAAGCTGAAATTCCATCTTCTTTTCTTACTTTACTTCCTCACTTTTCTAAATACTTATAACTTCTTTTTATCTCTAAGTTTTAGTAATTCTAGAAGCTGAAATTCCATCTTCTTTTCTTACTTTACTTCCTCACTTTTCTAAATACTTATAACTTCCTTTTATCTCTAAGTTTTAGTAATTCTAAAAGCTGAAATTCCATCTTCTTTTCTTACTTTACTTCCTCACTTTTCTAAATACTCATAACTTCTTTTTATCTATAAGTTTTAGTAATTCTAAAAGCTCAAATACTATCTTCTTTTCTTACTTTACTTCCTCACTTTTCTAAATACTTATAACTTCTTTTTATCTCTAAGTTTTAGTAATTCTAGAAGCTGAAATTCCATCTTCTTTTCTTACTTTACTTCCTCACTTTTCTAAATACTTATAACTTCCTTTTATCTCTAAGTTTTAGTAATTCTAAAAGCTGAAATTCCATCTTCTTTTCTTACTTTACTTCCTCACTTTTCTAAATACTTATAACTTCTTTTTATCTCTAAGTTTTAGTAATTCTAAAAGCTGTAAATCTTTCTAATCTCTTTACTTTACTTCCTCACTTTTCTAAATACTTATAACTTCTTTTTATCTCTAAGTTTTAGTAATTCTAAAAGCTGAAATTCCATCTTCTTTTCTTACTTTACTTCCTCACTTTTCTAAATACTTATAACTTCTTTTTATCTCTAAGTTTTAGTAATTCTAAAAGCTCAAATACTATCTTCTTTTCTCACTTTACTTCCTCACTTTTCTAAATACTTATAACTTCCTTTTATCTCTAAGTTTTAGTAACTCTAAAAGCTGAAATTCCATCTTCTTTTCTTACTTTACTTCCTCACTTTTCTAAATACTTATAACTTCTTTTTATCTCTAAGTTTTATTAACTCTAAAAGCTGAAATTCCATCTTCTTTTCTTACTTTACTTCCTCACTTTTCTAAATACTTATAACTTCTTTTTATCTCTAAGTTTTAGTAATTCTAAAGGCTGAAATTCCATCTTCTTTTCTTACTTTACTTCCTCACTTTTCTAAATACTCATAACTTCTTCTTATCTCTAAGTTTTAGTAATTCTAAATTCTGAAATTCCATCTTCTTTTCTTACTTTACTTCCTCACTTTTCTAAATACTTATAACTTCTTTTTATCTCTAAGTTTTAGTAATTCTAAAAGCTGTAATTCTATCTTCTTTTCTTACTTTACTTCCTCACTTTTCTAAATACTTATAACTTCTTTTTATCTCTAAGTTTTATTAACTCTAAAAGCTGAAATTCCATCTTCTTTTCTTACTTTACTTCCTCACTTTTCTAAATATTTATAATTTCTTTTTATCTCTAAGTTTTAGTAATTCTAAAAGCTGAAATTCCATCTTCTTTTCTTACTTTACTTCCTCACTTTTCTAAATACTTATAACTTCTTTTTATCTCTAAGTTTTAGTAGTTCTAAAGCTTTTATTCTATCTTCTTTTCTTACTTTACTTCCTCACTTTTCTAAATACTTATAACTTCCTTTTATCTCTAAGCTTTAGTAATTCTAAAAGCTGAAATTCCATCTTCTTTTCTTACTTTACTTCCTCACTTTTCTAAATACTTATAACTTCTTTTTATCTCTAAGTTTTAGTAATTCTAGAAGCTGAAATTCCATCTTCTTTTCTTACTTTACTTCCTCACTTTTCTAAATACTTATAACTTCCTTTTATCTCTAAGTTTTAGTAACTCTAAAAGCTGAAATTCCATCTTCTTTTCTTACTTTACTTCCTCACTTTTCTAAATACTTATAACTTTTTTTATCTCTAAGTTTTAGTAATTCTAAAAGCTGAAATTCCATCTTCTTTTCTTACTTTACTTCCTCACTTTTCTAAATACTTATAACTTTTTTTATCTCTAAGTTTTAGTAATTCTAAAAGCTGAAATTCCATCTTCTTTTCTCACTTTACTTCCTCACTTTTCTAAATACTTATAACTTCTTTTTATCTCTAAGTTTTAGTAACTCTAAAAGCTGAAATTCCATCTTCTTTTCTTACTTTACTTCCTCACTTTTCTAAATACTTATAACTTCTTTTTATCTCTAAGTTTTAGTAATTCTAAAAGCTCAAATACTATCTTCTTTTCTCACTTTACTTCCTCACTTTTCTAAATACTTATAACTTCTTTTTATCTCTAAGTTTTAGTAATTCTAAAAGCTGTAATTCTATCTTCTTTTCTTACTTTACTTCCTCACTTTTCTAAATACTTATAACTTCTTTTTATCTCTAAGTTTTAGTAATTCTAAAAGCTGAAATTCCATCTTCTTTTCTCACTTTACTTCCTCACTTTTCTAAATACTTATAATTTCCTTTTATCTATAAGTTTTAGTAACTCTAAAAGCTGAAATTCCATCTTCTTTTCTTACTTTACTTCCTCACTTTTCTAAATACTTATAACTTTTTTTATCTCTAAGTTTTAGTAATTCTAGAAGCTGAAATTCCATCTTCTTTTCTTACTTTACTTCCTCACTTTTCTAAATACTTATAACTTTTTTTATCTCTAAGTTTTAGTAATTCTAAAAGCTGAAATTCCATCTTCTTTTCTTACTTTACTTCCTCACTTTTCTAAATACTTATAACTTTTTTTATCTCTAAGTTTTAGTAATTCTAAAAGCTGAAATTCCATCTTCTTTTCTCACTTTACTTCCTCACTTTTCTAAATACTTATAACTTCTTTTTATCTCTAAGTTTTAGTAACTCTAAAAGCTGAAATTCCATCTTCTTTTCT
Organism: Loxodes magnus; assembly: GCA_946699065.1. Taxonomy (NCBI): domain Eukaryota; phylum Ciliophora; class Karyorelictea; order Loxodida; family Loxodidae; genus Loxodes; species Loxodes magnus. The sequence goes on from CAMPDV010004924.1 coordinate 6,232, forward strand.
TACTTTACTTCCTCACTTTTCTAAATACTTATAACTTCTTTTTATCTCTAAGTTTTAGTAATTCTAAAAGCTCAAATACTATCTTCTTTTCTCACTTTACTTCCTCACTTTTCTAAATACTTATAACTTCTTTTTATCTCTAAGTTTTAGTAATTCTAAAAGCTGTAATTCTATCTTCTTTTCTTACTTTACTTCCTCACTTTTCTAAATACTTATAACTTCTTTTTATCTCTAAGTTTTAGTAATTCTAAAAGCTGAAATTCCATCTTCTTTTCTCACTTTACTTCCTCACTTTTCTAAATACTTATAATTTCCTTTTATCTATAAGTTTTAGTAACTCTAAAAGCTGAAATTCCATCTTCTTTTCTTACTTTACTTCCTCACTTTTCTAAATACTTATAACTTTTTTTATCTCTAAGTTTTAGTAATTCTAGAAGCTGAAATTCCATCTTCTTTTCTTACTTTACTTCCTCACTTTTCTAAATACTTATAACTTTTTTTATCTCTAAGTTTTAGTAATTCTAAATTCTGAAATTCCATCTTCTTTTCTTACTTTACTTCCTCACTTTTCTAAATATTTATAATTTCTTTTTATCTCTAAGTTTTAGTAACTCTAAAAGCTGAAATTCCATCTTCTTTTCTTACTTTACTTCCTCACTTTTCTAAATACTTATAACTTCTTTTTATCTCTAAGTTTTAGTAATTCTAAAAGCTCAAATACTATCTTCTTTTCTCACTTTACTTCCTCACTTTTCTAAATACTTATAACTTCTTTTTATCTCTAAGTTTTAGTAATTCTAAAAGCTGAAATTCCATCTTCTTTTCTTACTTTACTTCCTCACTTTTCTAAATACTTATAACTTCTTTTTATCTCTAAGTTTTAGTAATTCTAAAAGCTGAAATTCCATCTTCTTTTCTCACTTTACTTCCTCACTTTTCTAAATACTTATAACTTCTTTTTATCTCTAAGTTTTAGTTACTCTAAAAGCTGAAATTCCATCTTCTTTTCTTACTTTACTTCCTCACTTTTCTAAATACTTATAACTTCTTTTTATCTCTAAGTTTTAGTAATTCTAAAAGCTGAAATTCCATCTTCTTTTCTCACTTTACTTCCTCACTTTTCTAAATACTTATAACTTCCTTTTATCTATAAGTTTTAGTAATTCTAAAAGCTGAAATTCCATCTTCTTTTCTTACTTTACTTCCTCACTTTTCTAAATACTTATAACTTTTTTTATCTCTAAGTTTTAGTAATTCTAAAAGCTGAAATTCCATCTTCTTTTCTTACTTTACTTCCTCACTTTTCTAAATACTTATAACTTCCTTTTATCTCTAAGTTTTAGTAATTCTAAAAGCTGAAATTCCATCTTCTTTTCTTACTTTACTTCTTCACTTTTCTAAATACTTATAACTTCTTTTTATCTCTAAGTTTTAGTAATTCTAAAAGCTGAAATTCCATCTTCTTTTCTCACTTTACTTCCTCACTTTTCTAAATACTTATAACTTCTTTTTATCTCTAAGTTTTAGTAATTCTAAAAGCTGAAATTCCATCTTCTTTTCTTACTTTACTTCCTCACTTTTCTAAATACTTATAACTTCTTTTTATCTCTAAGTTTTAGTAATTCTAAAAGCTGAAATTCCATCTTCTTTTCTCACTTTACTTCCTCACTTTTCTAAATACTTATAACTTCTTTTTATCTCTAAGTTTTAGTAATTCTAAAAGCTGAAATTCCATCTTCTTTTCTTACTTTACTTCCTCACTTTTCTAAATACTTATAACTTCTTTTTATCTCTAAGTTTTAGTAATTCTAAAAGCTGAAATTCCATCTTCTTTTCTCACTTTACTTCCTCACTTTTCTAAATACTTATAACTTCCTTTTATCTATAAGTTTTAGTAATTCTAAAAGCTGAAATTCCATCTTCTTTTCTTACTTTACTTCCTCACTTTTCTAAATACTTATAACTTCTTTTTATCTATAAGTTTTAGTAATTCTAAAAGCTCAAATTCCATCTTCTTTTCTTACTTTACTTCCTCACTTTTCTAAATACTCATAACTTTTTTTATCTCTAAGTTTTAGTAATTCTAAAAGCTCAAATTCCATCTTCTTTTCTTACTTTACTTCCTCACTTTTCTAAATACTCATAACTTCTTTTTATCTATAAGTTTTAGTAATTCTAAAAGCTCAAATACTATCTTCTTTTCTTACTTTACTTCCTCACTTTTCTAAATACTTATAACTTCTTTTTATCTCTAAGTTTTAGTAATTCTAGAAGCTGAAATTCCATCTTCTTTTCTTACTTTACTTCCTCACTTTTCTAAATACTTATAACTTCCTTTTATCTCTAAGTTTTAGTAATTCTAAAAGCTGAAATTCCATCTTCTTTTCTTACTTTACTTCCTCACTTTTCTAAATACTTATAACTTCTTTTTATCTCTAAGTTTTAGTAATTCTAAAAGCTGAAATTCCATCTTCTTTTCTCACTTTACTTCCTCACTTTTCTAAATACTTATAACTTCTTTTTATCTCTAAGTTTTAGTAATTCTAAAAGCTGAAATTCCATCTTCTTTTCTCACTTTACTTCCTCACTTTTCTAAATACTTATAACTTTTTTTATCTCTAAGTTTTAGTAATTCTAAAAGCTGAAATTCCATCTTCTTTTCTTACTTTACTTCCTCACTTTTCTAAATACTTATAACTTCTTTTTATCTCTAAGTTATAGTAATTCTAAAAGTTCTAATTTTTTCTTCTTTTCTTACTTTACTTCCTCACTTTTCTAAATACTTATAACTTCTTTTTATCTCTAAGTTTTAGTAATTCTAAAAGCTGAAATTCCATCTTCTTTTCTTACTTTACTTCCTCACTTTTCTAAATACTTATAACTTCCTTTTATCTCTAAGTTTTAGTAATTCTAAAAGCTCAAATTCCATCTTCTTTTCTTACTTTACTTCCTCACTTTTCTAAATACTTATAACTTCTTTTTATCTCTAAGTTTTAGTAATTCTAAAAGCTCAAATTCCATCTTCTTTTCTTACTTTACTTCCTCACTTTTCTAAATACTTATAACTTCTTTTTATCTCTAAGTTTTAGTAGTTCTAAAGCTTTTATTCTATCTTCTTTTCTTACTTTACTTCCTCACTTTTCTAAATACTTATAACTTCTTTTTATCTCTAAGTTTTAGTTACTCTAAAAGCTGAAATTCCATCTTCTTTTCTTACTTTACTTCCTCACTTTTCTAAATACTTATAACTTCTTTTTATCTCTAAGTTTTAGTAATTCTAAAAGCTGAAATTCCATCTTCTTTTCTCACTTTACTTCCTCACTTTTCTAAATACTTATAACTTCCTTTTATCTATAAGTTTTAGTAATTCTAAAAGCTGAAATTCCATCTTCTTTTCTTACTTTACTTCCTCACTTTTCTAAATACTTATAACTTTTTTTATCTCTAAGTTTTAGTAATTCTAAAAGCTGAAATTCCATCTTCTTTTCTTACTTTACTTCCTCACTTTTCTAAATACTTATAACTTTTTTTATCTCTAAGTTTTAGTAATTCTAAAAGCTGAAATTCCATCTTCTTTTCTCACTTTACTTCCTCACTTTTCTAAATACTTATAACTTCTTTTTATCTCTAAGTTTTAGTAACTCTAAAAGCTGAAATTCCATCTTCTTTTCTTACTTTACTTCCTCACTTTTCTAAATACTTATAACTTCTTTTTATCTCTAAGTTTTAGTAATTCTAAAAGCTCAAATACTATCTTCTTTTCTCACTTTACTTCCTCACTTTTCTAAATACTTATAACTTCTTTTTATCTCTAAGTTTTAGTAATTCTAAAAGCTGAAATTCCATCTTCTTTTCTTACTTTACTTCCTCACTTTTCTAAATACTTATAACTTCTTTTTATCTCTAAGTTTTAGTTATTCTAAAAGCTGAAATTCCATCTTCTTTTCTCACTTTACTTCCTCACTTTTCTAAATACTTATAACTTCTTTTTATCTCTAAGTTTTAGTAATTCTAAAAGCTGAAATTCCATCTTCTTTTCTCACTTTACTTCCTCACTTTTCTAAATACTTATAACTTCCTTTTATCTATAAGTTTTAGTAATTCTAAAAGCTGAAATTCCATCTTCTTTTCTTACTTTACTTCCTCACTTTTCTAAATACTTATAACTTTTTTTATCTCTAAGTTTTAGTAATTCTAAAAGCTGAAATTCCATCTTCTTTTCTTACTTTACTTCCTCACTTTTCTAAATACTTATAACTTCTTTTTATCTCTAAGTTTTAGTAATTCTAAAAGCTGAAATTCCATCTTCTTTTCTTACTTTACTTCCTCACTTTTCTAAATACTTATAACTTCTTTTTATCTCTAAGTTTTAGTAACTCTAAAAGCTGAAATTCCATCTTCTTTTCTTACTTTACTTCCTCACTTTTCTAAATACTTATAACTTCTTTTTATCTCTAAGTTTTAGTAATTCTAAAAGCTCAAATACTATCTTCTTTTCTCACTTTACTTCCTCACTTTTCTAAATACTTATAACTTCTTTTTATCTCTAAGTTTTAGTTACTCTAAAAGCTGAAATTCCATCTTCTTTTCTTACTTTACTTCCTCACTTTTCTAAATACTTATAACTTCTTTTTATCTCTAAGTTTTAGTTATTCTAAAAGCTGAAATTCCATCTTCTTTTCTCACTTTACTTCCTCACTTTTCTAAATACTTATAACTTCTTTTTATCTCTAAGTTTTAGTTACTCTAAAAGCTGAAATTCCATCTTCTTTTCTTACTTTACTTCCTCACTTTTCTAAATACTTATAACTTCTTTTTATCTCTAAGTTTTAGTAATTCTAAAAGCTCAAATACTATCTTCTTTTCTCACTTTACTTCCTCACTTTTCTAAATACTTATAACTTCTTTTTATCTCTAAGTTTTAGTAATTCTAAAAGCTGAAATTCCATCTTCTTTTCTTACTTTACTTCCTCACTTTTCTAAATACTTATAACTTCTTTTTATCTCTAAGTTTTAGTAATTCTAAAAGCTGAAATTCCATCTTCTTTTCTTACTTTACTTCCTCACTTTTCTAAATACTTATAACTTCTTTTTATCTCTAAGTTTTAGTAATTCTAGAAGCTGAAATTCCATCTTCTTTTCTTACTTTACTTCCTCACTTTTCTAAATACTTATAACTTCTTTTTATCTCTAAGTTTTAGTAATTCTAAAAGCTGAAATTCCATCTTCTTTTCTCACTTTACTTCCTCACTTTTCTAAATACTTATAACTTCTTTTTATCTCTAAGTTTTAGTTACTCTAAAAGCTGAAATTCCATCTTCTTTTCTTACTTTACTTCCTCACTTTTCTAAATACTTATAACTTCTTTTTATCTCTAAGTTTTAGTAATTCTAAAAGCTCAAATACTATCTTCTTTTCTCACTTTACTTCCTCACTTTTCTAAATACTTATAACTTCTTTTTATCTCTAAGTTTTAGTAATTCTAAAAGCTGAAATTCCATCTTCTTTTCTTACTTTACTTCCTCACTTTTCTAAATACTTATAACTTCTTTTTATCTCTAAGTTTTAGTAATTCTAAAAGCTGAAATTCCATCTTCTTTTCTCACTTTACTTCCTCACTTTTCTAAATACTTATAACTTCTTTTTATCTCTAAGTTTTAGTAATTCTAGAAGCTGAAATTCCATCTTCTTTTCTTACTTTACTTCCTCACTTTTCTAAATACTTATAACTTCTTTTTATCTCTAAGTTTTAGTAATTCTAAAAGCTGAAATTCCATCTTCTTTTCTCACTTTACTTCCTCACTTTTCTAAATACTTATAACTTCTTTTTATCTCTAAGTTTTAGTAATTCTAAAAGCTGAAATTCCATCTTCTTTTCTTACTTTACTTCCTCACTTTTCTAAATACTTATAACTTCTTTTTATCTCTAAGTTTTAGTAATTCTAAAAGCTGAAATTCCATCTTCTTTTCTCACTTTACTTCCTCACTTTTCTAAATACTTATAACTTCTTTTTATCTCTAAGTTTTAGTAATTCTAGAAGCTGAAATTCCATCTTCTTTTCTTACTTTACTTCCTCACTTTTCTAAATACTTATAACTTCTTTTTATCTCTAAGTTTTAGTAATTCTAAAAGCTGAAATTCCATCTTCTTTTCTCACTTTACTTCCTCACTTTTCTAAATACTTATAACTTCTTTTTATCTCTAAGTTTTAGTAATTCTAAAAGCTGAAATTCCATCTTCTTTTCTTACTTTACTTCTTCACTTTTCTAAATACTTATAACTTCTTTTTATCTCTAAGTTTTAGTAATTCTAAAAGCTGTAATTCTATCTTCTTTTCTTACTTTACTTCCTCACTTTTCTAAATACTTATAACTTCCTTTTATCTATAAGTTTTAGTAATTCTAAAAGCTGAAATTCCATCTTCTTTTCTTACTTTACTTCCTCACTTTTCTAAATACTTATAACTTTTTTTATCTCTAAGTTTTAGTAATTCTAAAAGCTGAAATTCCATCTTCTTTTCTTACTTTACTTCCTCACTTTTCTAAATACTTATAACTTTTTTTATCTCTAAGTTTTAGTAATTCTAAAAGCTGAAATTCCATCTTCTTTTCTTACTTTACTTCCTCACTTTTCTAAATACTTATAACTTCTTTTTATCTCTAAGTTATAGTAATTCTAAAAGTTCTAATTTTTTCTTCTTTTCTTACTTTACTTCCTCACTTTTCTAAATACTTATAACTTCTTTTTATCTCTAAGTTTTAGTAATTCTAAAAGCTGAAATTCCATCTTCTTTTCTTACTTTACTTCCTCACTTTTCTAAATACTTATAACTTCCTTTTATCTCTAAGTTTTAGTAATTCTAAAAGCTGAAATTCCATCTTCTTTTCTTACTTTACTTCCTCACTTTTCTAAATACTTATAACTTCTTTTTATCTCTAAGTTTTAGTAATTCTAAAAGCTGAAATTCCATCTTCTTTTCTTACTTTACTTCCTCACTTTTCTAAATACTTATAACTTCTTTTTATCTCTAAGTTTTAGTAATTCTAAAAGCTGAAATTCCATCTTCTTTTCTTACTTTACTTCCTCACTTTTCTAAATACTTATAACTTCTTTTTATCTCTAAGTTTTAGTAATTCTAAAAGCTGAAATTCCATCTTCTTTTCTTACTTTACTTCCTCACTTTTCTAAATACTTATAACTTTTTTTATCTCTAAGTTTTAGTAATTCTAAAAGCTGAAATTCCATCTTCTTTTCTTACTTTACTTCCTCACTTTTCTAAATACTTATAACTTCTTTTTATCTCTAAGTTTTAGTAATTCTAAAAGCTGAAATTCCATCTTCTTTTCTTACTTTACTTCCTCACTTTTCTAAATACTTATAACTTCTTTTTATCTCTAAGTTTTAGTAATTCTAAAAGCTGAAATTCCATCTTCTTTTCTTACTTTACTTCCTCACTTTTCTAAATACTTATAACTTCTTTTTATCTCTAAGTTTTAGTAATTCTAAAAGCTGAAATTCCATCTTCTTTTCTCACTTTACTTCCTCACTTTTCTAAATACTTATAACTTTTTTTATCTCTAAGTTTTAGTAATTCTAGAAGCTGAAATTCCATCTTCTTTTCTTACTTTACTTCCTCACTTTTCTAAATACTTATAACTTCTTTTTATCTCTAAGTTTTAGTAATTCTAAAAGCTGAAATTCCATCTTCTTTTCTCACTTTACTTCCTCACTTTTCTAAATACTTATAACTTCTTTTTATCTCTAAGTTTTAGTAATTCTAAAAGCTGAAATTCCATCTTCTTTTCTTACTTTACTTCTTCACTTTTCTAAATACTTATAACTTCTTTTTATCTCTAAGTTTTAGTAATTCTAAAAGCTGTAATTCTATCTTCTTTTCTTACTTTACTTCCTCACTTTTCTAAATACTTATAACTTCCTTTTATCTATAAGTTTTAGTAATTCTAAAAGCTGAAATTCCATCTTCTTTTCTTACTTTACTTCCTCACTTTTCTAAATACTTATAACTTTTTTTATCTCTAAGTTTTAGTAATTCTAAAAGCTGAAATTCCATCTTCTTTTCTTACTTTACTTCCTCACTTTTCTAAATACTTATAACTTTTTTTATCTCTAAGTTTTAGTAATTCTAAAAGCTGAAATTCCATCTTCTTTTCTCACTTTACTTCCTCACTTTTCTAAATACTTATAACTTCTTTTTATCTATAAGTTTTAGTAATTCTAAAAGCTGAAATTCCATCTTCTTTTCTTACTTTACTTCCTCACTTTTCTAAATACTTATAACTTCTTTTTATCTCTAAGTTTTAGTAACTTTAAAAGCTGAAATTCCATCTTCTTTTCTTACTTTACTTCCTCACTTTTCTAAATACTTATAACTTCTTTTTATCTCTAAGTTTTAGTAATTCTAAAAGCTGAAATTCCATCTTCTTTTCTTACTTTACTTCCTCACTTTTCTAAATACTTATAACTTCTTTTTATCTCTAAGTTTTAGTAATTCTAAAAGCTGAAATTCCATCTTCTTTTCTCACTTTACTTCCTCACTTTTCTAAATACTTATAACTTCTTTTTATCTCTAAGTTTTAGTAATTCTAAAAGCTGAAATTCCATCTTCTTTTCTCACTTTACTTCCTCACTTTTCTAAATACTTATAACTTTTTTTATCTCTAAGTTTTAGTAATTCTAAAAGCTGAAATTCCATCTTCTTTTCTTACTTTACTTCCTCACTTTTCTAAATACTTATAACTTCTTTTTATCTCTAAGTTATAGTAATTCTAAAAGTTCTAATTTTTTCTTCTTTTCTTACTTTACTTCCTCACTTTTCTAAATACTTATAACTTCTTTTTATCTCTAAGTTTTAGTAATTCTAAAAGCTGAAATTCCATCTTCTTTTCTTACTTTACTTCCTCACTTTTCTAAATACTTATAACTTTTTTTATCTCTAAGTTTTAGTAATTCTAAAAGCTGAAATTCCATCTTCTTTTCTCACTTTACTTCCTCACTTTTCTAAATACTTATAACTTCTTTTTATCTCTAAGTTTTAGTTACTCTAAAAGCTGAAATTCCATCTTCTTTTCTTACTTTACTTCCTCACTTTTCTAAATACTTATAACTTTTTTTATCTCTAAGTTTTAGTAACTTTAAAAGCTGAAATTCCATCTTCTTTTCTTACTTTACTTCCTCACTTTTCTAAATACTTATAACTTCTTTTTATCTCTAAGTTTTAGTAATTCTAAAAGCTCAAATTCCATCTTCTTTTCTTACTTTACTTCCTCACTTTTCTAAATACTTATAACTTCTTTTTATCTCTAAGTTTTAGTAATTCTAAAAGCTGAAATTCCATCTTCTTTTCTTACTTTACTTCCTCACTTTTCTAAATACTTATAACTTCTTTTTATCTCTAAGTTTTAGTAATTCTAAAAGCTGAAATTCCATCTTCTTTTCTTACTTTACTTCCTCACTTTTCTAAATACTTATAACTTCTTTTTATCTCTAAGTTTTAGTAATTCTAAAAGCTGAAATTCCATCTTCTTTTCTTACTTTACTTCCTCACTTTTCTAAATACTTATAACTTCTTTTTATCTCTAAGTTATAGTAATTCTAAAAGTTCTAATTTTTTCTTCTTTTCTTACTTTACTTCCTCACTTTTCTAAATACTTATAACTTCTTTTTATCTCTAAGTTTTAGTAATTCATAAAGCTGTAATTCCATCTTCTTTTCTTACTTTACTTCCTCACTTTTCTAAATACTTATAACTTTTTTTATCTCTAAGTTTTAGTAATTCTAAAAGCTGAAATTCCATCTTCTTTTCTTACTTTACTTCCTCACTTTTCTAAATACTTATAACTTTTTTTATCTCTAAGTTTTAGTAATTCTAAAAGCTGAAATTCCATCTTCTTTTCTTACTTTACTTCCTCACTTTTCTAAATACTTATAACTTCTTTTTATCTCTAAGTTTTAGTAATTCTAAAAGCTGAAATTCCATCTTCTTTTCTCACTTTACTTCCTCACTTTTCTAAATACTTATAACTTCTTTTTATCTCTAAGTTTTAGTAATTCTAAAAGCTGAAATTCCATCTTCTTTTCTTACTTTACTTCCTCACTTTTCTAAATACTTATAACTTCTTTTTATCTCTAAGTTTTAGTAATTCTAAAAGCTGAAATTCCATCTTCTTTTCTTACTTTACTTCCTCACTTTTCTAAATACTTATAACTTCTTTTTATCTCTAAGTTTTAGTAATTCTAAAAGCTGAAATTCCATCTTCTTTTCTCACTTTACTTCCTCACTTTTCTAAATACTTATAACTTCTTTTTATCTCTAAGTTTTAGTAATTCTAAAAGCTGAAATTCCATCTTCTTTTCTCACTTTACTTCCTCACTTTTCTAAATACTTATAACTTCTTTTTATCTCTAAGTTTTAGTAATTCTAAAAGCTGAAATTCCATCTTCTTTTCTTACTTTACTTCTTCACTTTTCTAAATACTTATAACTTCTTTTTATCTCTAAGTTTTAGTAATTCTAAAAGCTGAAATTCTATCTTCTTTTCTTACTTTACTTCCTCACTTTTCTAAATACTTATAACTTCTTTTTATCTCTAAGTTTTAGTAATTCTAAAAGCTGAAATTCCATCTTCTTTTCTTACTTTACTTCCTCACTTTTCTAAATACTTATAACTTCTTTTTATCTCTAAGTTTTAGTAATTCTAAAAGCTGAAATTCCATCTTCTTTTCTCACTTTACTTCCTCACTTTTCTAAATACTTATAACTTCTTTTTATCTCTAAGTTTTAGTAATTCTAAAAGCTGAAATTCCATCTTCTTTTCTTACTTTACTTCCTCACTTTTCTAAATACTTATAACTTCTTTTTATCTCTAAGTTTTAGTAATTCTAAAAGCTGAAATTCCATCTTCTTTTCTTACTTTACTTCCTCACTTTTCTAAATACTTATAACTTCTTTTTATCTCTAAGTTTTAGTAATTCTAAAAGCTGAAATTCCATCTTCTTTTCTCACTTTACTTCCTCACTTTTCTAAATACTTATAACTTCTTTTTATCTCTAAGTTTTAGTAATTCTAAAAGCTGAAATTCCATCTTCTTTTCTTACTTTACTTCCTCACTTTTCTAAATACTTATAACTTCTTTTTATCTCTAAGTTTTAGTAACTCTAAAAGCTGAAATTCTATCTTCTTTTCTTACTTTACTTCCTCACTTTTCTAAATACTTATAACTTCTTTTTATCTCTAAGTTTTAGTAATTCTAAAAGCTGAAATTCCATCTTCTTTTCTTACTTTACTTCCTCACTTTTCTAAATACTTATAACTTCTTTTTATCTCTAAGTTTTAGTAATTCTAAAAGCTGAAATTCCATCTTCTTTTCTTACTTTACTTCCTCACTTTTCTAAATACTTATAACTTCTTTTTATCTCTAAGTTTTAGTAATTCTAAAAGCTGAAATTCCATCTTCTTTTCTTACTTTACTTCCTCACTTTTCTAAATACTTATAACTTCTTTTTATCTCTAAGTTTTAGTAATTCTAAAAGCTGAAATTCCATCTTCTTTTCTTACTTTACTTCCTCACTTTTCTAAATACTTATAACTTCTTTTTATCTCTAAGTTTTAGTAATTCTAAAAGCTGAAATTCCATCTTCTTTTCTCACTTTACTTCCTCACTTTTCTAAATACTTATAACTTCTTTTTATCTCTAAGTTTTAGTAATTCTAAAAGCTGAAATTCTATCTTCTTTTCTCACTTTACTTCCTCACTTTTCTAAATACTTATAACTTCTTTTTATCTCTAAGTTTTAGTAATTCTAAAAGCTGAAATTCCATCTTCTTTTCTTACTTTACTTCGTCACTTTTCTAAATACTTATAACTTCTTTTTATCTCTAAGTTTTAGTAATTCTAAAAGCTGAAATTCCATCTTCTTTTCTCACTTTACTTCCTCACTTTTCTAAATACTTATAACTTCTTTTTATCTCTAAGTTTTAGTAATTCTAAAAGCTGAAATTCTATCTTCTTTTCTCACTTTACTTCCTCACTTTTCTAAATACTTATAACTTCTTTTTATCTCTAAGTTTTAGTAATTCTAAAAGCTGAAATTCCATCTTCTTTTCTTACTTTACTTCCTCACTTTTCTAAATACTTATAACTTCTTTTTATCTCTAAGTTTTAGTAATTCTAAAAGCTGAAATTCCATCTTCTTTTCTTACTTTACTTCCTCACTTTTCTAAATACTTATAACTTCTTTTTATCTCTAAGTTTTAGTAATTCTAAAAGCTGAAATTCTATCTTCTTTTCTCACTTTACTTCCTCACTTTTCTAAATACTTATAACTTCTTTTTATCTCTAAGTTTTAGTAATTCTAAAAGCTGAAATTCCATCTTCTTTTCTTACTTTACTTCCTCACTTTTCTAAATACTTATAACTTCTTTTTATCTCTAAGTTTTAGTAATTCTAAAAGCTGAAATTCCATCTTCTTTTCTTACTTTACTTCCTCACTTTTCTAAATACTTATAACTTCTTTTTATCTCTAAGTTTTAGTAATTCTAAAAGCTGAAATTCCATCTTCTTTTCTTACTTTACTTCCTCACTTTTCTAAATACTTATAACTTCTTTTTATCTCTAAGTTTTAGTAATTCTAAAAGCTGAAATTCCATCTTCTTTTCTTACTTTACTTCCTCACTTTTCTAAATACTTATAACTTCTTTTTATCTCTAAGTTTTAGTAATTCTAAAAGCTGAAATTCCATCTTCTTTTCTTACTTTACTTCCTCACTTTTCTAAATACTTATAACTTCTTTTTATCTCTAAGTTTTAGTTACTCTAAAAGCTGAAATTCCATCTTCTTTTCTTACTTTACTTCCTCACTTTTCTAAATACTTATAACTTCTTTTTATCTCTAAGTTTTAGTAATTCTAAAAGCTGAAATTCTATCTTCTTTTCTCACTTTACTTCCTCACTTTTCTAAATACTTATAACTTCTTTTTATCTCTAAGTTTTAGTAATTCTAAAAGCTGAAATTCCATCTTCTTTTCTTACTTTACTTCCTCACTTTTCTAAATACTCATAACTTCTTTTTATCTCTAAGTTTTAGTAATTCTAAAAGCTGAAATTCCATCTTCTTTTCTCACTTTACTTCCTCACTTTTCTAAATACTCATAACTTCCTTTTATCTATAAGTTTTAGTAATTCTAAAAGCTGAAATTCCATCTTCTTTTCTTACTTTACTTCCTCAATTTTCTAAATACTTATAACTTCTTTTTATCTCTAAGTTTTAGTAATTCTAAAAGCTGAAATTCCATCTTCTTTTCTTACTTTACTTCCTCACTTTTCTAAATATTTATAATTTCTTTTTATCTCTAAGTTTTAGTAATTCTAAAGCTGAAATTCCATCTTCTTTTCTTACTTTACTTCCTCACTTTTCTAAATACTTATAACTTCCTTTTATCTATAAGTTTTAGTAACTCTAAAAGCTGAAATTCCATCTTCTTTTCTTACTTTACTTCCTCACTTTTCTAAATACTTATAACTTCTTTTTATCTCTAAGTTTTAGTAATTCTAAAAGCTGAAATTCCATCTTCTTTTCTCACTTTACTTCCTCACTTTTCTAAATACTCATAACTTCCTTTTATCTATAAGTTTTAGTAATTCTAAAAGCTTAATTCTATCTTCTTTTCTCACTTTACTTCCTCACTTTTCTAAATACTTATAACTTCTTTTTATCTCTAAGTTTTAGTAATTCTAAAAGCTGAAATTCCATCTTCTTTTCTTACTTTACTTCCTCACTTTTCTAAATACTCATAACTTCTTTTTATCTCTAAGTTTTAGTAATTCTAAAAGCTGAAATTCCATCTTCTTTTCTCACTTTACTTCCTCACTTTTCTAAATACTTATAACTTCTTTTTATCTCTAAGTTTTAGTAATTCTAAAAGCTGAAATTCCATCTTCTTTTCTTACTTTACTTCCTCACTTTTCTAAATACTTATAACTTCTTTTTATCTCTAAGTTTTAGTAATTCTAAAAGCTGAAATTCCATCTTCTTTTCTTACTTTACTTCCTCACTTTTCTAAATACTTATAACTTTTTTTATCTCTAAGTTTTAGTAATTCTAAAAGCTGAAATTCCATCTTCTTTTCTTACTTTACTTCCTCACTTTTCTAAATACTTATAACTTCTTTTTATCTCTAAGTTTTAGTAATTCTAAATTCTGAAATTCTATCTTCTTTTCTTACTTTACTTCCTCTTTACTTTTCCTCACTTTTCTAAATACTTATAACTTCTTTTTATCTCTAAGTTTTAGTTACTCTAAAAGCTGAAATTCCATCTTCTTTTCTTACTTTACTTCCTCACTTTTCTAAATACTTATAACTTCTTTTTATCTCTAAGTTTTAGTAATTCTAAAAGCTGAAATTCTATCTTCTTTTCTCACTTTACTTCCTCACTTTTCTAAATACTTATAACTTCTTTTTATCTCTAAGTTTTAGTAATTCTAAAAGCTGAAATTCCATCTTCTTTTCTTACTTTACTTCCTCACTTTTCTAAATACTTATAACTTCTTTTTATCTCTAAGTTTTAGTAATTCTAAAAGCTGAAATTCCATCTTCTTTTCTTACTTTACTTCCTCACTTTTCTAAATACTTATAACTTCTTTTTATCTCTAAGTTTTAGTAATTCTAAAAGCTGAAATTCCATCTTCTTTTCTTACTTTACTTCCTCACTTTTCTAAATACTTATAACTTCTTTTTATCTCTAAGCTTTAGTAATTCTAAAAGCTGAAATTCCATCTTCTTTTCTTACTTTACTTCCTCACTTTTCTAAATATTTATAATTTCTTTTTATCTCTAAGTTTTAGTAATTCTAGAAGCTGAAATTCCATCTTCTTTTCTTACTTTACTTCCTCACTTTTCTAAATACTTATAACTTCTTTTTATCTCTAAGTTTTAGTAATTCTAAAAGCTGAAATTCTATCTTCTTTTCTCACTTTACTTCCTCACTTTTCTAAATACTTATAACTTCTTTTTATCTCTAAGTTTTAGTAATTCTAAAAGCTGAAATTCCATCTTCTTTTCTTACTTTACTTCGTCACTTTTCTAAATACTTATAACTTCTTTTTATCTCTAAGTTTTAGTAATTCATAAAGCTGAAATTCCATCTTCTTTTCTTACTTTACTTCCTCACTTTTCTAAATACTTATAACTTCTTTTTATCTCTAAGTTTTAGTAATTCTAAAAGCTGAAATTCTATCTTCTTTTCTCACTTTACTTCCTCACTTTTCTAAATACTTATAACTTCTTTTTATCTCTAAGTTTTAGTAATTCTAAAAGCTGAAATTCCATCTTCTTTTCTTACTTTACTTCCTCACTTTTCTAAATACTCATAACTTCTTTTTATCTCTAAGTTTTAGTAATTCTAAAAGCTGAAATTCCATCTTCTTTTCTTACTTTACTTCCTCACTTTTCTAAATACTCATAACTTCCTTTTATCTATAAGTTTTAGTAATTCTAAAAGCATTAATTCTATCTTCTTTTCTCACTTTACTTCGTCACTTTTCTAAATACTCATAACTTCCTTTTATCTATAAGTTTTAGTAATTCTAAAAGCATTAATTCTATCTTCTTTTCTCACTTTACTTCGTCACTTTTCTAAATACTTATAACTTCTTTTTATCTCTAAGTTTTAGTAATTCTAAAAGCTGAAATTCCATCTTCTTTTCTTACTTTACTTCCTCACTTTTCTAAATACTCATAACTTCCTTTTATCTATAAGTTTTAGTAATTCTAAAAGCTGAAATATCATCTTCTTTTCTCACTTTACTTCCTCACTTTTCTAAATACTTATAACTTCTTTTTATCTCTAAGTTTTAGTAATTCTAAAAGCTGAAATTCCATCTTCTTTTCTCACTTTACTTCCTCACTTTTCTAAATACTTATAACTTCTTTTTATCTCTAAGTTTTAGTAATTCTAAAAGCTGAAATTCTATCTTCTTTTCTTACTTTACTTCCTCACTTTTCTAAATACTTATAACTTCTTTTTATCTCTAAGTTTTAGTAATTCTAAAAGCTGAAATTCCATCTTCTTTTCTTACTTTACTTCCTCACTTTTCTAAATACTCATAACTTCTTTTTATCTCTAAGTTTTAGTAATTCTAAAAGCTGAAATTCCATCTTCTTTTCTCACTTTACTTCCTCACTTTTCTAAATACTTATAACTTCTTTTTATCTCTAAGTTTTAGTAATTCTAAAAGCTGAAATTCCATCTTCTTTTCTCACTTTACTTCCTCACTTTTCTAAATACTTATAACTTCTTTTTATCTCTAAGTTTTAGTAATTCTAAAACAGTAATTCCATCTTCTTTTCTTACTTTACTTCCTCACTTTTCTAAATACTTATAACTTCTTTTTATCTCTAAGTTTTAGTAATTCTAAAAGCTG
This sequence comes from Loxodes magnus, assembly GCA_946699065.1. NCBI lineage: Eukaryota > Ciliophora > Karyorelictea > Loxodida > Loxodidae > Loxodes > Loxodes magnus. The sequence continues at coordinate 22,670 of CAMPDV010004924.1, forward strand.
AAATTCCATCTTCTTTTCTCACTTTACTTCCTCACTTTTCTAAATACTTATAACTTCTTTTTATCTCTAAGTTTTAGTAATTCTAAAAGCTCAAATACTATCTTCTTTTCTTACTTTACTTCCTCACTTTTCTAAATACTTATAACTTCTTTTTATCTCTAAGTTTTAGTAACTTTAAAAGCTGAAATTCCATCTTCTTTTCTTACTTTACTTCCTCACTTTTCTAAATACTCATAACTTTTTTTATCTATAAGTTTTAGTAACTCTAAAAGCTGAAATTCTATCTTCTTTTCTTACTTTACTTCCTCACTTTTCTAAATACTCATAACTTCTTTTTATCTCTAAGTTTTAGTAATTCTAAAAGCTGAAATTCCATCTTCTTTTCTCACTTTACTTCCTCACTTTTCTAAATACTTATAACTTCTTTTTATCTCTAAGTTTTAGTAATTCATAAAGCTGAAATTCCATCTTCTTTTCTTACTTTACTTCCTCACTTTTCTAAATACTTATAACTTCTTTTTATCTCTAAGTTTTAGTAATTCTAAATTCTGAAATTCTATCTTCTTTTCTTACTTTACTTCCTCACTTTTCTAAATACTTATAACTTCTTTTTATCTCTAAGTTTTAGTTACTCTAAAAGCTGAAATTCCATCTTCTTTTCTTACTTTACTTCCTCACTTTTCTAAATACTTATAACTTCTTTTTATCTCTAAGTTTTAGTAATTCTAAAAGCTGAAATTCTATCTTCTTTTCTCACTTTACTTCCTCACTTTTCTAAATACTTATAACTTCTTTTTATCTCTAAGTTTTAGTAATTCTAAAAGCTGAAATTCCATCTTCTTTTCTTACTTTACTTCCTCACTTTTCTAAATACTCATAACTTCTTTTTATCTCTAAGTTTTAGTAATTCTAAAAGCTGAAATTCCATCTTCTTTTCTTACTTTACTTCCTCACTTTTCTAAATACTCATAACTTCCTTTTATCTATAAGTTTTAGTAATTCTAAAAGCTGAAATTCCATCTTCTTTTCTTACTTTACTTCCTCAATTTTCTAAATACTTATAACTTCTTTTTATCTCTAAGCTTTAGTAATTCTAAAAGCTGAAATTCCATCTTCTTTTCTTACTTTACTTCCTCACTTTTCTAAATATTTATAATTTCTTTTTATCTCTAAGTTTTAGTAACTCTAAAGCTGAAATTCCATCTTCTTTTCTTACTTTACTTCCTCACTTTTCTAAATACTTATAACTTCCTTTTATCTCTAAGTTTTAGTAACTCTAAAAGCTGAAATTCCATCTTCTTTTCTTACTTTACTTCCTCACTTTTCTAAATACTTATAACTTCTTTTTATCTCTAAGTTATAGTAATTCTAAAAGTTCTAATTTTTTCTTCTTTTCTTACTTTACTTCCTCACTTTTCTAAATACTTATAACTTCTTTTTATCTCTAAGTTTTAGTAATTCATAAAGCTGAAATTCCATCTTCTTTTCTTACTTTACTTCCTCACTTTTCTAAATACTTATAACTTCTTTTTATCTCTAAGTTTTAGTAATTCTAAAAGCTGAAATTCTATCTTCTTTTCTCACTTTACTTCCTCACTTTTCTAAATACTTATAACTTCTTTTTATCTCTAAGTTTTAGTAATTCTAAAAGCTGAAATTCCATCTTCTTTTCTTACTTTACTTCCTCACTTTTCTAAATACTTATAACTTCTTTTTATCTCTAAGTTTTAGTAATTCTAAAAGCTGAAATTCCATCTTCTTTTCTTACTTTACTTCCTCACTTTTCTAAATACTCATAACTTCCTTTTATCTATAAGTTTTAGTAATTCTAAAAGCATTAATTCTATCTTCTTTTCTCACTTTACTTCGTCACTTTTCTAAATACTCATAACTTCCTTTTATCTATAAGTTTTAGTAATTCTAAAAGCATTAATTCTATCTTCTTTTCTCACTTTACTTCGTCACTTTTCTAAATACTTATAACTTCTTTTTATCTCTAAGTTTTAGTAATTCTAAAAGCTGAAATTCCATCTTCTTTTCTTACTTTACTTCCTCACTTTTCTAAATACTCATAACTTCCTTTTATCTATAAGTTTTAGTAATTCTAAAAGCTGAAATATCATCTTCTTTTCTCACTTTACTTCCTCACTTTTCTAAATACTTATAACTTCTTTTTATCTCTAAGTTTTAGTAATTCTAAAAGCTGAAATTCCATCTTCTTTTCTCACTTTACTTCCTCACTTTTCTAAATACTTATAACTTCTTTTTATCTCTAAGTTTTAGTAATTCTAAAAGCTGAAATTCCATCTTCTTTTCTCACTTTACTTCCTCACTTTTCTAAATACTTATAACTTCTTTTTATCTCTAAGTTTTAGTAATTCTAAAAGCTGAAATTCCATCTTCTTTTCTCACTTTACTTCCTCACTTTTCTAAATACTTATAACTTCTTTTTATCTCTAAGTTTTAGTAATTCTAAAAGCTGAAATTCTATCTTCTTTTCTCACTTTACTTCGTCACTTTTCTAAATACTTATAACTTCTTTTTATCTCTAAGTTTTAGTAATTCTAAAAGCTGAAATTCCATCTTCTTTTCTTACTTTACTTCCTCACTTTTCTAAATACTCATAACTTCTTTTTATCTCTAAGTTTTAGTAATTCTAAAAGCTGAAATTCCATCTTCTTTTCTCACTTTACTTCCTCACTTTTCTAAATACTTATAACTTCTTTTTATCTCTAAGTTTTAGTAATTCATAAAGCTGAAATTCCATCTTCTTTTCTTACTTTACTTCCTCACTTTTCTAAATACTTATAACTTCTTTTTATCTCTAAGTTTTAGTAATTCTAAAAGCTGAAATTCCATCTTCTTTTCTCACTTTACTTCGTCACTTTTCTAAATACTTATAACTTCTTTTTATCTCTAAGTTTTAGTAATTCTAAAAGCTGAAATTCCATCTTCTTTTCTTACTTTACTTCCTCACTTTTCTAAATACTTATAACTTCTTTTTATCTCTAAGTTTTAGTAATTCTAAAAGCTGAAATTCCATCTTCTTTTCTTACTTTACTTCCTCACTTTTCTAAATACTTATAACTTCTTTTTATCTCTAAGTTTTAGTAATTCTAAAAGCTGAAATTCCATCTTCTTTTCTTACTTTACTTCCTCACTTTTCTAAATACTCATAACTTTTTTTATCTATAAGTTTTAGTAACTCTAAAAGCTGAAATTCTATCTTCTTTTCTCACTTTACTTCGTCACTTTTCTAAATACTTATAACTTCTTTTTATCTCTAAGTTTTAGTAATTCTAAAAGCTGAAATTCCATCTTCTTTTCTTACTTTACTTCCTCACTTTTCTAAATACTCATAACTTCCTTTTATCTATAAGTTTTAGTAATTCTAAAAGCTGAAATATCATCTTCTTTTCTCACTTTACTTCCTCACTTTTCTAAATACTTATAACTTCTTTTTATCTCTAAGTTTTAGTAATTCTAAAAGCTGAAATTCCATCTTCTTTTCTTACTTTACTTCCTCACTTTTCTAAATACTTATAACTTCTTTTTATCTCTAAGTTTTAGTAATTCTAAAAGCTGAAATTCCATCTTCTTTTCTTACTTTACTTCCTCACTTTTCTAAATACTTATAACTTCTTTTTATCTCTAAGTTTTAGTAATTCTAGAAGCTGAAATTCCATCTTCTTTTCTTACTTTACTTCCTCACTTTTCTAAATACTTATAACTTCTTTTTATCTCTAAGTTTTAGTAATTCTAAAAGCTGAAATTCCATCTTCTTTTCTTACTTTACTTCCTCACTTTTCTAAATACTCATAACTTCCTTTTATCTATAAGTTTTAGTAATTCTAAAAGCATTAATTCTATCTTCTTTTCTCACTTTACTTCGTCACTTTTCTAAATACTTATAACTTCTTTTTATCTCTAAGTTTTAGTAATTCTAAAAGCTGAAATTCCATCTTCTTTTCTTACTTTACTTCCTCACTTTTCTAAATACTTATAACTTTTTTTATCTATAAGTTTTAGTAATTCTAAAAGCTGAAATATCATCTTCTTTTCTCACTTTACTTCCTCACTTTTCTAAATACTTATAACTTCTTTTTATCTCTAAGTTTTAGTAATTCTAAAAGCTGAAATTCCATCTTCTTTTCTTACTTTACTTCCTCACTTTTCTAAATACTTATAACTTCTTTTTATCTCTAAGTTTTAGTAATTCATAAAGCTGAAATTCCATCTTCTTTTCTTACTTTACTTCCTCACTTTTCTAAATACTTATAACTTCTTTTTATCTCTAAGTTTTAGTAATTCTAAATTCTGAAATTCCATCTTCTTTTCTTACTTTACTTCCTCACTTTTCTAAATACTTATAACTTCTTTTTATCTCTAAGTTTTAGTAATTCATAAAGCTGAAATTCCATCTTCTTTTCTTACTTTACTTCCTCACTTTTCTAAATACTTATAACTTCTTTTTATCTCTAAGTTTTAGTAATTCTAAAAGCTGAAATTCCATCTTCTTTTCTTACTTTACTTCCTCACTTTTCTAAATACTTATAACTTCTTTTTATCTCTAAGTTTTAGTAATTCTAAAAGCTGAAATTCCATCTTCTTTTCTTACTTTACTTCCTCACTTTTCTAAATACTTATAACTTCTTTTTATCTCTAAGTTTTAGTAATTCTAAAAGCTGAAATTCCATCTTCTTTTCTTACTTTACTTCCTCACTTTTCTAAATACTCATAACTTCCTTTTATCTATAAGTTTTAGTAATTCTAAAAGCTGAAATTCCATCTTCTTTTCTTACTTTACTTCCTCAATTTTCTAAATACTTATAACTTCTTTTTATCTCTAAGCTTTAGTAATTCTAAAAGCTGAAATTCCATCTTCTTTTCTTACTTTACTTCCTCACTTTTCTAAATATTTATAATTTCTTTTTATCTCTAAGTTTTAGTAATTCTAGAAGCTGAAATTCCATCTTCTTTTCTTACTTTACTTCCTCACTTTTCTAAATACTTATAACTTCCTTTTATCTCTAAGTTTTAGTAACTCTAAAAGCTGAAATTCCATCTTCTTTTCTTACTTTACTTCCTCACTTTTCTAAATACTTATAACTTCTTTTTATCTCTAAGTTATAGTAATTCTAAAAGTTCTAATTTTTTCTTCTTTTCTTACTTTACTTCCTCACTTTTCTAAATACTTATAACTTCTTTTTATCTCTAAGTTTTAGTAATTCATAAAGCTGAAATTCCATCTTCTTTTCTTACTTTACTTCCTCACTTTTCTAAATACTTATAACTTCTTTTTATCTCTAAGTTTTAGTAATTCTAAAAGCTGAAATTCTATCTTCTTTTCTCACTTTACTTCCTCACTTTTCTAAATACTTATAACTTCTTTTTATCTCTAAGTTTTAGTAATTCTAAAAGCTGAAATTCCATCTTCTTTTCTTACTTTACTTCCTCACTTTTCTAAATACTTATAACTTCTTTTTATCTCTAAGTTTTAGTAATTCTAAAAGCTGAAATTCCATCTTCTTTTCTTACTTTACTTCCTCACTTTTCTAAATACTCATAACTTCCTTTTATCTATAAGTTTTAGTAATTCTAAAAGCATTAATTCTATCTTCTTTTCTCACTTTACTTCCTCACTTTTCTAAATACTTATAACTTCTTTTTATCTCTAAGTTTTAGTAATTCATAAAGCTGAAATTCCATCTTCTTTTCTTACTTTACTTCCTCACTTTTCTAAATACTTATAACTTCTTTTTATCTCTAAGTTTTAGTAATTCTAAAAGCTGAAATTCCATCTTCTTTTCTTACTTTACTTCCTCACTTTTCTAAATACTCATAACTTCCTTTTATCTATAAGTTTTAGTAATTCTAAAAGCTGAAATATCATCTTCTTTTCTCACTTTACTTCCTCACTTTTCTAAATACTTATAACTTCTTTTTATCTCTAAGTTTTAGTAATTCTAAAAGCTGAAATTCCATCTTCTTTTCTCACTTTACTTCCTCACTTTTCTAAATACTTATAACTTCTTTTTATCTCTAAGTTTTAGTAATTCTAAAAGCTGAAATTCCATCTTCTTTTCTTACTTTACTTCCTCACTTTTCTAAATACTTATAACTTCTTTTTATCTCTAAGTTTTAGTAATTCTAAAAGCTGAAATTCCATCTTCTTTTCTCACTTTACTTCCTCACTTTTCTAAATACTTATAACTTCTTTTTATCTCTAAGTTTTAGTAATTCTAAAAGCTGAAATTCCATCTTCTTTTCTTACTTTACTTCTTCACTTTTCTAAATACTTATAACTTCTTTTTATCTCTAAGTTTTAGTAATTCTAAAAGCTGTAATTCTATCTTCTTTTCTTACTTTACTTCCTCACTTTTCTAAATACTTATAACTTCCTTTTATCTATAAGTTTTAGTAATTCTAAAGCTGAAATTCCATCTTCTTTTCTTACTTTACTTCCTCACTTTTCTAAATACTTATAACTTTTTTTATCTCTAAGTTTTAGTAATTCTAAAAGCTGAAATTCCATCTTCTTTTCTTACTTTACTTCCTCACTTTTCTAAATACTTATAACTTCTTTTTATCTCTAAGTTTTAGTAATTCTAAAAGCTGAAATTCCATCTTCTTTTCTTACTTTACTTCCTCACTTTTCTAAATACTTATAACTTCTTTTTATCTCTAAGTTTTAGTAATTCTAAAAGCTGAAATTCCATCTTCTTTTCTTACTTTACTTCCTCACTTTTCTAAATACTCATAACTTCCTTTTATCTATAAGTTTTAGTAATTCTAAAAGCATTAATTCTATCTTCTTTTCTCACTTTACTTCGTCACTTTTCTAAATACTTATAACTTCTTTTTATCTCTAAGTTTTAGTAATTCTAAAAGCTGAAATTCCATCTTCTTTTCTTACTTTACTTCCTCACTTTTCTAAATACTTATAACTTTTTTTATCTATAAGTTTTAGTAATTCTAAAAGCTGAAATATCATCTTCTTTTCTCACTTTACTTCCTCACTTTTCTAAATACTTATAACTTCTTTTTATCTCTAAGTTTTAGTAATTCTAAAAGCTGAAATTCCATCTTCTTTTCTTACTTTACTTCCTCACTTTTCTAAATACTTATAACTTCTTTTTATCTCTAAGTTTTAGTAATTCATAAAGCTGAAATTCCATCTTCTTTTCTTACTTTACTTCCTCACTTTTCTAAATACTTATAACTTCTTTTTATCTCTAAGTTTTAGTAATTCTAAATTCTGAAATTCTATCTTCTTTTCTTACTTTACTTCCTCACTTTTCTAAATACTTATAACTTCTTTTTATCTCTAAGTTTTAGTTACTCTAAAAGCTGAAATTCCATCTTCTTTTCTTACTTTACTTCCTCACTTTTCTAAATACTTATAACTTCTTTTTATCTCTAAGTTTTAGTAATTCTAAAAGCTGAAATTCTATCTTCTTTTCTCACTTTACTTCCTCACTTTTCTAAATACTTATAACTTCTTTTTATCTCTAAGTTTTAGTAATTCTAAAAGCTGAAATTCCATCTTCTTTTCTTACTTTACTTCCTCACTTTTCTAAATACTTATAACTTCTTTTTATCTCTAAGTTTTAGTAATTCTAAAAGCTGAAATTCCATCTTCTTTTCTTACTTTACTTCCTCACTTTTCTAAATACTCATAACTTCCTTTTATCTCTAAGTTTTAGTAATTCTAAAAGCTCAAATTCCATCTTCTTTTCTTACTTTACTTCCTCAATTTTCTAAATACTTATAACTTCTTTTTATCTCTAAGCTTTAGTAATTCTAAAAGCTGAAATTCCATCTTCTTTTCTTACTTTACTTCCTCACTTTTCTAAATATTTATAATTTCTTTTTATCTCTAAGTTTTAGTAATTCTAGAAGCTGAAATTCCATCTTCTTTTCTTACTTTACTTCCTCACTTTTCTAAATACTTATAACTTCCTTTTATCTCTAAGTTTTAGTAACTCTAAAAGCTGAAATTCCATCTTCTTTTCTTACTTTACTTCCTCACTTTTCTAAATACTTATAACTTCTTTTTATCTCTAAGTTATAGTAATTCTAAAAGTTCTAATTTTTTCTTCTTTTCTTACTTTACTTCCTCACTTTTCTAAATACTTATAACTTCTTTTTATCTCTAAGTTTTAGTAATTCATAAAGCTGAAATTCCATCTTCTTTTCTTACTTTACTTCCTCACTTTTCTAAATACTTATAACTTCTTTTTATCTCTAAGTTTTAGTAATTCTAAAAGCTGAAATTCTATCTTCTTTTCTCACTTTACTTCCTCACTTTTCTAAATACTTATAACTTCTTTTTATCTCTAAGTTTTAGTAATTCTAAAAGCTGAAATTCCATCTTCTTTTCTTACTTTACTTCCTCACTTTTCTAAATACTTATAACTTCTTTTTATCTCTAAGTTTTAGTAATTCTAAAAGCTGAAATTCCATCTTCTTTTCTTACTTTACTTCCTCACTTTTCTAAATACTCATAACTTCCTTTTATCTATAAGTTTTAGTAATTCTAAATACTCATAACTTCCTTTTATCTATAAGTTTTATAACTTCTTTTTATCTCTAAGTTTTAGTAATTCTAAAAGCTGAAATTCCATCTTCTTTCTCACTTTACTTCCTCACCTTTTCTAAAATTCCATCTTCTTTTCTCACTTTACTTCCTCACTTTTCTAAATACTTATAACTTCTTTTTATCTCTAAGTTTTAGTAATTCTAAAAGCTGAAATTCCATCTTCTTTTCTTACTTTACTTCTTCACTTTTCTAAATACTTATAACTTCTTTTTATCTCTAAGTTTTAGTAATTCTAAAAGCTGTAATTCTATCTTCTTTTCTTACTTTACTTCCTCACTTTTCTAAATACTTATAACTTCCTTTTATCTATAAGTTTTAGTAATTCTAAAAGCTGAAATTCCATCTTCTTTTCTTACTTTACTTCCTCACTTTTCTAAATACTTATAACTTTTTTTATCTCTAAGTTTTAGTAATTCTAAAAGCTGAAATTCCATCTTCTTTTCTTACTTTACTTCCTCACTTTTCTAAATACTTATAACTTTTTTTATCTCTAAGTTTTAGTAATTCTAAAAGCTGAAATTCCATCTTCTTTTCTCACTTTACTTCCTCACTTTTCTAAATACTTATAACTTCTTTTTATCTCTAAGTTTTAGTAATTCTAAAAGCTCAAATACTATCTTCTTTTCTTACTTTACTTCCTCACTTTTCTAAATACTTATAACTTCTTTTTATCTCTAAGTTTTAGTAGTAACTTTAAAAGCTGAAATTCCATCTTCTTTTCTTACTTTACTTCCTCACTTTTCTAAATACTTATAACTTCCTTTTATCTCTAAGTTTTAGTAATTCTAAAAGCTCAAATTCCATCTTCTTTTCTTACTTTACTTCCTCACTTTTCTAAATACTTATAACTTCTTTTTATCTCTAAGTTTTAGTAACTCTAAAAGCTGAAATTCCATCTTCTTTTCTTACTTTACTTCCTCACTTTTCTAAATACTTATAACTTCTTTTTATCTCTAAGTTTTAGTAATTCTAAAAGCTGTAATTCTATCTTCTTTTCTTACTTTACTTCCTCACTTTTCTAAATACTTATAACTTTTTTTATCTCTAAGTTTTAGTAATTCTAAAAGCTGAAATTCCATCTTCTTTTCTTACTTTACTTCCTCACTTTTCTAAATACTTATAACTTTTTTTATCTCTAAGTTTTAGTAACTCTAAAGCTGAAATTCCATCTTCTTTTCTTACTTTACTTCCTCACTTTTCTAAATACTTATAACTTCTTTTTATCTCTAAGTTTTAGTAACTCTAAAAGCTGAAATTCCATCTTCTTTTCTTACTTTACTTCCTCACTTTTCTAAATACTTATAACTTCCTTTTATCTCTAAGTTTTAGTAATTCTAAAAGCTGAAATTCCATCTTCTTTTCTCACTTTACTTCCTCACTTTTCTAAATACTTATAACTTTTTTTATCTCTAAGTTTTAGTAATTCTAAAAGCTGAAATTCCATCTTCTTTTCTTACTTTACTTCCTCACTTTTCTAAATACTTATAACTTCTTTTTATCTCTAAGTTTTAGTTACTCTAAAAGCTGAAATTCCATCTTCTTTTCTTACTTTACTTCCTCACTTTTCTAAATACTTATAACTTCTTTTTATCTCTAAGTTTTAGTAATTCTAAAAGCTGAAATACTATCTTCTTTTCTCACTTTACTTCCTCACTTTTCTAAATACTTATAACTTCTTTTTATCTCTAAGTTTTAGTAATTCTAAAAGCTGAAATTCCATCTTCTTTTCTTACTTTACTTCCTCACTTTTCTAAATACTTATAACTTCTTTTTATCTCTAAGTTTTAGTAATTCTAAAAGCTGAAATTCCATCTTCTTTTCTCACTTTACTTCCTCACTTTTCTAAATACTTATAACTTCTTTTTATCTCTAAGTTTTAGTAATTCTAAAAGCTGAAATTCCATCTTCTTTTCTTACTTTACTTCCTCACTTTTCTAAAGCTGAGTAATACTATCTTCTTTTCTCACTTTACTTCCTCACTTTTCTAAATACTTATAACTTCTTTTTATCTCTAAGTTTTAGTAATTCTAAAAGCTGTAATTCCATCTTCTTTTCTTACTTTACTTCCTCAAATTCCATCTTCTTTTCTTACTTTACTTCCTCACTTTTCTAAATACTTATAACTTCTTTTTATCTCTAAGTTTTAGTAATTCTAAAAGCTGAAATACCATCTTCTTTTCTTACTTTACTTCCTCACTTTTCTAAATACTTATAACTTCTTTTTATCTCTCACTTTTCTAAATACTCATAACTTTTCTTTTTATCTCTAAGTCTTATAACTTCTTTTTATCTCTAAGTATCTATCTTCTTTTCTCACTTTACTTCCTCACTTTTCTAAATACTTATAACTTCTTTTTATCTCTAAGTTTTAGTAATTCTAAAAGCTGAAATATCATCTTCTTTTCTCACTTTACTTCGTCACTTTTCTAAATACTTATAACTTCTTTTTATCTCTAAGTTTTAGTAATTCTAAAAGCTGAAATTCCATCTTCTTTTTCTCACTTTACTTCCTCACTTTTCTAAATACTTATAACTTCTTTTTATCTCTAAGTTTTAGTAATTCTAAAAGTTCTAATTTTTTCTTCTTTTATTACTTTACTTCCTCACTTTTCTAAATACTTATAACTTCTTTTTATCTCTAAGTTTTAGTAATTCATAAAGCTGTAATTCCATCTTCTTTTCTTACTTTACTTCCTCACTTTTCTAAATACTTATACTTCTTTTTATCTCTAAGTTTTAGTTACTCTAAAAGCTGAAATATCATCTTTTTTTCTTACTTTACTTCCTCACTTTTCTAAATACTCATAACTTCTTTTTATCTCTAAGTTTTAGTAATTCTAAAAGCTGAAATTCCATCTTCTTTTCTTACTTTACTTCCTCACTTTTCTAAATACTCATAACTTCTTTTTATCTCTAAGTTTTAGTAATTCTAAATTCTGAAATTCCATCTTCTTTTCTTACTTTACTTCCTCACTTTTCTAAATACTTATAACTTTTTTTATCTCTAAGTTTTAGTAATTCTAAAAGCTCAAATTCCATCTTCTTTTCTTACTTTACTTCCTCACTTTTCTAAATACTTATAACTTCTTTTTATCTCTAAGTTTTAGTAATTCTAAAAGCTGAAATTCCATCTTCTTTTCTTACTTTACTTCCTCACTTTTCTAAATACTTATAACTTCTTTTTATCTCTAAGTTTTAGTAATTCATAAAGCTGAAATTCCATCTTCTTTTCTTACTTTACTTCCTCACTTTTCTAAATACTTATAACTTCTTTTTATCTCTAAGTTTTAGTAATTCTAAAAGCTGAAATTCCATCTTCTTTTCTTACTTTACTTCCTCACTTTTCTAAATACTCATAACTTCTTTTTATCTCTAAGTTTTAGTAATTCTAAAAGCTGAAATTCCATCTTCTTTTCTTACTTTACTTCCTCACTTTTCTAAATACTTATAACTTCCTTTTATCTCTAAGTTTTAGCAACTCTAAAAGCTCAAATTCTATCTTCTTTTCTCACTTTACTTCCTCACTTTTCTAATACTTATAACTTCTTTTTATCTCTAAGTTTTAGTAATTCTAAAAGCTGAAATTCCATCTTCTTTTCTTACTTTACTTCCTCACTTTTCTAAATACTTATAACTTCCTTTTATCTCTAAGTTTTAGTAATTCTAATTCTGAAATTCCATCTTCTTTTCTTACTTTACTTCCTCACTTTTCTAAATACTTATAACTTCTTTTTATCTCTAAGTTTTAGTAATTCTAAAAGCTGAAATTCCATCTTCTTTTCTTACTTTACTTCCTCACTTTTCTAAATACTCATAACTTCTTTTTATCTCTAAGTTTTAGTAATTCTAAAAGCTGAAATTCCATCTTCTTTTCTTACTTTACTTCCTCACTTTTCTAATACTTATAACTTCCTTTTATCTCTAAGTTTTAGCAACTCTAAAAGCTCAAATTCTATCTTCTTTTCTCACTTTACTTCCTCACTTTTCTAAATACTTATAACTTCTTTTTATCTCTAAGTTTTAGTAATTCTAAAAGCTGAAATTCCATCTTCTTTTCTTACTTTACTTCCTCACTTTTCTAAATACTTATAACTTCTTTTTATCTCTAAGTTTTAGTAATTCTAAAAGCTCAAATACTATCTTCTTTTCTTACTTTACTTCCTCACTTTTCTAAATACTTATAACTTCTTTTTATCTCTAAGTTTTAGTAACTTTAAAAGCTGAAATTCCATCTTCTTTTCTTACTTTACTTCCTCACTTTTCTAAATACTTATAACTTCCTTTTATCTCTAAGTTTTAGTAACTCTAAAGCTGAAATTCCATCTTCTTTCTTACTTTACTTCCTCACTTTTCTAAATACTTATAACTTCCTTTTATCTCTAAGTTTTAGTAATTCTAAAAGCTGAAATTCCATCTTCTTTCTCACTTTACTTCCTCACTTTTCTAAATACTTATAACTTTTTTTATCTCTAAGTTTTAGTAATTCTAAAAGCTGAAATTCCATCTTCTTTTCTTACTTTACTTCCTCACTTTTCTAAATACTTATAACTTCTTTTTATCTCTAAGTTTTAGTTACTCTAAAAGCTGAAATTCCATCTTCTTTTCTTACTTTACTTCCTCACTTTTCTAAATACTTATAACTTCCTTTTATCTCTAAGTTTTAGTAATTCTAAAAGCTGAAATTCCATCTTCTTTTCTCACTTTACTTCCTCACTTTTCTAAATACTTATAACTTCCTTTTATCTCTAAGTTTTAGTAACTCTAAAGCTGAAATTCCATCTTCTTTTCTTACTTTACTTCCTCACTTTTCTAAATACTTATAACTTCTTTTTATCTCTAAGTTTTAGTAACTCTAAAAGCTGAAATTCCATCTTCTTTTCTTACTTTACTTCCTCACTTTTCTAAATACTTATAACTTCCTTTTATCTCTAAGTTTTAGTAATTCTAAAAGCTGAAATTCCATCTTCTTTTCTCACTTTACTTCCTCACTTTTCTAAATACTTATAACTTTTTTTATC
>CAMPDV010004925.1:0-29449 GCA_946699065.1 Loxodes magnus
CACTTTTCTTAGAAATCTTATCTTTCTATCTCATTTTCTATTATTACTTTCAATTACAAAACTCAGACTCTTTTACTTGCTTTTCTTATTCACTTTTCTTAGAAATATCATTCTTTTAAACTTCTAGTTCTTAAAACTTTCCAATACATAAACTGATCTTCAGACTCTTTTACTTGCTTTTCTTATTCACTTTTCTTAGAAATATCATTCTTTTAAACTTCTAGTTCTTAAAACTTTCCAATACATAAACTGATCTTCAGACTCTTTTACTTGCTTTTCTTATTCACTTTTCTTAGAAATATCATTCTTTTAAACTTCTAGTTCTTAAAACTTTCCAATACATAAACTGATCTTCAGACTCTTTTACTTGCTTTTCTTATTCACTTTTCTTAGAAATATCATTCTTTTAAACTTCTAGTTCTTAAAACTTTCCAATACATAAACTGATCTTCAGACTCTTTTACTTGCTTTTCTTATTCACTTTTCTTAGAAATATCATTCTTTTAAACTTCTAGTTCTTAAAACTTTCCAATACATAAACTGATCTTCAGACTCTTTTACTTGCTTTTCTTATTCACTTTTCTTAGAAATATCATTCTTTTAAACTTCTAGTTCTTAAAACTTTCCAATACATAAACTGATCTTCAGACTCTTTTACTTGCTTTTCTTATTCACTTTTCTTAGAAATATCATTCTTTTAAACTTCTAGTTCTTAAAACTTTCCAATACATAAACTGATCTTCAGACTCTTTTACTTGCTTTTCTTATTCACTTTTCTTAGAAATATCATTCTTTTAAACTTCTAGTTCTTAAAACTTTCCAATACATAAACTGATCTTCAGACTCTTTTACTTGCTTTTCTTATTCACTTTTCTTAGAAATATCATTCTTTTAAACTTCTAGTTCTTAAAACTTTCCAATACATAAACTGATCTTCAGACTCTTTTACTTGCTTTTCTTATTCACTTTTCTTAGAAATATCATTCTATTTAAACTTCTAGTTCTTAAAACTTTCCAATACATAAACTGATCTTCAGACTCTTTTACTTGCTTTTCTTATTCACTTTTCTTAGAAATATCATTCTTTTAAACTTCTAGTTCTTAAAACTTTCCAATACATAAACTGATCTTCAGACTCTTTTACTTGCTTTTCTTATTCACTTTTCTTAGAAATATCATTCTTTTAAACTTCTAGTTCTTAAAACTTTCCAATACATAAACTGATCTTCAGACTCTTTTACTTGCTTTTCTTATTCACTTTTCTTAGAAATATCATTCTTTTAAACTTCTAGTTCTTAAAACTTTCCAATACATAAACTGATCTTCAGACTCTTTTACTTGCTTTTCTTATTCACTTTTCTTAGAAATATCATTCTTTCTAAACTTCTATTTTCTATTAAAACTTTCCAATTACATAAACTGATCTTCAGACTCTTTTACTTGCTTTTCTTATTCACTTTTCTTAGAAATATCATTCTTTTAAACTTCTAGTTCTTAAAACTTTCCAATACATAAACTGATCTTCAGACTCTTTTACTTGCTTTTCTTATTCACTTTTCTTAGAAATATCATTCTTTTAAACTTCTAGTTCTTAAAACTTTCCAATACATAAACTGATCTTCAGACTCTTTTACTTGCTTTTCTTATTCACTTTTCTTAGAAATCTTATCTTTCTATCTCATTTTCTATTATTACTTTCAATTACAAAACTCAGACTCTTTTACTTGCTTTTCTTATTCACTTTTCTTAGAAATATCATTCTTTTAAACTTCTAGTTCTTA
The DNA here is from genome assembly GCA_946699065.1 of Loxodes magnus. Taxonomy (NCBI): domain Eukaryota; phylum Ciliophora; class Karyorelictea; order Loxodida; family Loxodidae; genus Loxodes; species Loxodes magnus. The sequence continues at coordinate 1,782 of CAMPDV010004925.1, forward strand.
AAACTTTCCAATACATAAACTGATCTTCAGACTCTTTTACTTGCTTTTCTTATTCACTTTTCTTAGAAATATCATTCTTTTAAACTTCTAGTTCTTAAAACTTTCCAATACATAAACTGATCTTCAGACTCTTTTACTTGCTTTTCTTATTCACTTTTCTTAGAAATATCATTCTTTTAAACTTCTACTTCTTAAAACTTTCCAATACATAAACTGATCTTCAGACTCTTTTACTTGCTTTTCTTATTCACTTTTCTTAGAAATATCATTCTTTTAAACTTCTAGTTCTTAAAACTTTCCAATACATAAACTGATCTTCAGACTCTTTTACTTGCTTTTCTTATTCACTTTTCTTAGAAATATCATTCTTTTAAACTTCTAGTTCTTAAAACTTTCCAATACATAAACTGATCTTCAGACTCTTTTACTTGCTTTTCTTATTCACTTTTCTTAGAAATATCATTCTTTTAAACTTCTAGTTCTTAAAACTTTCCAATACATAAACTGATCTTCAGACTCTTTTACTTGCTTTTCTTATTCACTTTTCTTAGAAATCTTATCTTTCTATCTCATTTTCTATTATTACTTTCAATTACAAAACTCAGACTCTTTTACTTGCTTTTCTTATTCACTTTTCTTAGAAATATCATTCTTTTAAACTTCTAGTTCTTAAAACTTTCCAATACATAAACTGATCTTCAGACTCTTTTACTTGCTTTTCTTATTCACTTTTCTTAGAAATATCATTCTTTTAAACTTCTAGTTCTTAAAACTTTCCAATACATAAACTGATCTTCAGACTCTTTTACTTGCTTTTCTTATTCACTTTTCTTAGAAATCTTATTCTTTCTAATCTCATACTTCTATTATTACTTTCAATTACATAAAATCTCAGACTCTTTTACTTGCTTTTCTTATTCACTTTTCTTAGAAATATCATTCTTTTAAACTTCTAGTTCTTAAAACTTTCCAATACATAAACTGATCTTCAGACTCTTTTACTTGCTTTTCTTATTCACTTTTCTTAGAAATATCATTCTTTTAAACTTCTAGTTCTTAAAACTTTCCAATACATAAACTGATCTTCAGACTCTTTTACTTGCTTTTCTTATTCACTTTTCTTAGAAATATCATTCTTTTAAACTTCTAGTTCTTAAAACTTTCCAATACATAAACTGATCTTCAGACTCTTTTACTTGCTTTTCTTATTCACTTTTCTTAGAAATATCATTCTTTTAAACTTCTACTTCTTAAAACTTTCCAATACATAAACTGATCTTCAGACTCTTTTACTTGCTTTTCTTATTCACTTTTCTTAGAAATATCATTCTTTCTAAACTTCTATTTTCTATTAAAACTTTCCAATACATAAACTGATCTTCAGACTCTTTTACTTGCTTTTCTTATTCACTTTTCTTAGAAATATCATTCTTTTAAACTTCTAGTTCTTAAAACTTTCCAATACATAAACTGATCTTCAGACTCTTTTACTTGCTTTTCTTATTCACTTTTCTTAGAAATATCATTCTTTTAAACTTCTAGTTCTTAAAACTTTCCAATACATAAACTGATCTTCAGACTCTTTTACTTGCTTTTCTTATTCACTTTTCTTAGAAATATCATTCTTTTAAACTTCTAGTTCTTAAAACTTTCCAATACATAAACTGATCTTCAGACTCTTTTACTTGCTTTTCTTATTCACTTTTCTTAGAAATATCATTCTTTTAAACTTCTAGTTCTTAAAACTTTCCAATACATAAACTGATCTTCAGACTCTTTTACTTGCTTTTCTTATTCACTTTTCTTAGAAATATCATTCTTTTAAACTTCTAGTTCTTAAAACTTTCCAATACATAAACTGATCTTCAGACTCTTTTACTTGCTTTTCTTATTCACTTTTCTTAGAAATATCATTCTTTTAAACTTCTAGTTCTTAAAACTTTCCAATACATAAACTGATCTTCAGACTCTTTTACTTGCTTTTCTTATTCACTTTTCTTAGAAATATCATTCTTTTAAACTTCTACTTCTTAAAACTTTCCAATACATAAACTGATCTTCAGACTCTTTTACTTGCTTTTCTTATTCACTTTTCTTAGAAATATCATTCTTTTAAACTTCTAGTTCTTAAAACTTTCCAATACATAAACTGATCTTCAGACTCTTTTACTTGCTTTTCTTATTCACTTTTCTTAGAAATATCATTCTTTTAAACTTCTAGTTCTTAAAACTTTCCAATACATAAACTGATCTTCAGACTCTTTTACTTGCTTTTCTTATTCACTTTTCTTAGAAATATCATTCTTTTAAACTTCTAGTTCTTAAAACTTTCCAATACATAAACTGATCTTCAGACTCTTTTACTTGCTTTTCTTATTCACTTTTCTTAGAAATCTTATCTTTCTATCTCATTTTCTATTATTACTTTCAATTACAAAACTCAGACTCTTTTACTTGCTTTTCTTATTCACTTTTCTTAGAAATATCATTCTTTTAAACTTCTAGTTCTTAAAACTTTCCAATACATAAACTGATCTTCAGACTCTTTTACTTGCTTTTCTTATTCACTTTTCTTAGAAATATCATTCTTTTAAACTTCTAGTTCTTAAAACTTTCCAATACATAAACTGATCTTCAGACTCTTTTACTTGCTTTTCTTATTCACTTTTCTTAGAAATATCATTCTTTTAAACTTCTAGTTCTTAAAACTTTCCAATACATAAACTGATCTTCAGACTCTTTTACTTGCTTTTCTTATTCACTTTTCTTAGAAATATCATTCTTTTAAACTTCTAGTTCTTAAAACTTTCCAATACATAAACTGATCTTCAGACTCTTTTACTTGCTTTTCTTATTCACTTTTCTTAGAAATCTTATCTTTCTATCTCATTTTCTATTATTACTTTCAATTACAAAACTCAGACTCTTTTACTTGCTTTTCTTATTCACTTTTCTTAGAAATATCATTCTTTTAAACTTCTAGTTCTTAAAACTTTCCAATACATAAACTGATCTTCAGACTCTTTTACTTGCTTTTCTTATTCACTTTTCTTAGAAATATCATTCTTTTAAACTTCTAGTTCTTAAAACTTTCCAATACATAAACTGATCTTCAGACTCTTTTACTTGCTTTTCTTATTCACTTTTCTTAGAAATCTTATCTTTCTATCTCATTTTCTATTATTACTTTCAATTACAAAACTCAGACTCTTTTACTTGCTTTTCTTATTCACTTTTCTTAGAAATATCATTCTTTTAAACTTCTAGTTCTTAAAACTTTCCAATACATAAACTGATCTTCAGACTCTTTTACTTGCTTTTCTTATTCACTTTTCTTAGAAATATCATTCTTTTAAACTTCTAGTTCTTAAAACTTTCCAATACATAAACTGATCTTCAGACTCTTTTACTTGCTTTTCTTATTCACTTTTCTTAGAAATATCATTCTTTTAAACTTCTAGTTCTTAAAACTTTCCAATACATAAACTGATCTTCAGACTCTTTTACTTGCTTTTCTTATTCACTTTTCTTAGAAATATCATTCTTTTAAACTTCTAGTTCTTAAAACTTTCCAATACATAAACTGATCTTCAGACTCTTTTACTTGCTTTTCTTATTCACTTTTCTTAGAAATATCATTCTTTTAAACTTCTACTTCTTAAAACTTTCCAATACATAAACTGATCTTCAGACTCTTTTACTTGCTTTTCTTATTCACTTTTCTTAGAAATATCATTCTTTTAAACTTCTAGTTCTTAAAACTTTCCAATACATAAACTGATCTTCAGACTCTTTTACTTGCTTTTCTTATTCACTTTTCTTAGAAATATCATTCTTTTAAACTTCTAGTTCTTAAAACTTTCCAATACATAAACTGATCTTCAGACTCTTTTACTTGCTTTTCTTATTCACTTTTCTTAGAAATATCATTCTTTTAAACTTCTAGTTCTTAAAACTTTCCAATACATAAACTGATCTTCAGACTCTTTTACTTGCTTTTCTTATTCACTTTTCTTAGAAATATCATTCTTTTAAACTTCTACTTCTTAAAACTTTCCAATACATAAACTGATCTTCAGACTCTTTTACTTGCTTTTCTTATTCACTTTTCTTAGAAATCTTATCTTTCTATCTCATTTTCTATTATTACTTTCAATTACAAAACTCAGACTCTTTTACTTGCTTTTCTTATTCACTTTTCTTAGAAATATCATTCTTTTAAACTTCTAGTTCTTAAAACTTTCCAATACATAAACTGATCTTCAGACTCTTTTACTTGCTTTTCTTATTCACTTTTCTTAGAAATATCATTCTTTTAAACTTCTAGTTCTTAAAACTTTCCAATACATAAACTGATCTTCAGACTCTTTTACTTGCTTTTCTTATTCACTTTTCTTAGAAATATCATTCTTTTAAACTTCTACTTCTTAAAACTTTCCAATACATAAACTGATCTTCAGACTCTTTTACTTGCTTTTCTTATTCACTTTTCTTAGAAATCTTATCTTTCTATCTCATTTTCTATTATTACTTTCAATTACAAAACTCAGACTCTTTTACTTGCTTTTCTTATTCACTTTTCTTAGAAATATCATTCTTTTAAACTTCTAGTTCTTAAAACTTTCCAATACATAAACTGATCTTCAGACTCTTTTACTTGCTTTTCTTATTCACTTTTCTTAGAAATATCATTCTTTTAAACTTCTAGTTCTTAAAACTTTCCAATACATAAACTGATCTTCAGACTCTTTTACTTGCTTTTCTTATTCACTTTTCTTAGAAATCTTATCTTTCTATCTCATTTTCTATTATTACTTTCAATTACAAAACTCAGACTCTTTTACTTGCTTTTCTTATTCACTTTTCTTAGAAATATCATTCTTTTAAACTTCTAGTTCTTAAAACTTTCCAATACATAAACTGATCTTCAGACTCTTTTACTTGCTTTTCTTATTCACTTTTCTTAGAAATATCATTCTTTTAAACTTCTAGTTCTTAAAACTTTCCAATACATAAACTGATCTTCAGACTCTTTTACTTGCTTTTCTTATTCACTTTTCTTAGAAATATCATTCTTTTAAACTTCTACTTCTTAAAACTTTCCAATACATAAACTGATCTTCAGACTCTTTTACTTGCTTTTCTTATTCACTTTTCTTAGAAATATCATTCTTTTAAACTTCTACTTCTTAAAACTTTCCAATACATAAACTGATCTTCAGACTCTTTTACTTGCTTTTCTTATTCACTTTTCTTAGAAATATCATTCTTTTAAACTTCTAGTTCTTAAAACTTTCCAATACATAAACTGATCTTCAGACTCTTTTACTTGCTTTTCTTATTCACTTTTCTTAGAAATATCATTCTTTTAAACTTCTAGTTCTTAAAACTTTCCAATACATAAACTGATCTTCAGACTCTTTTACTTGCTTTTCTTATTCACTTTTCTTAGAAATCTTATCTTTCTATCTCATTTTCTATTATTACTTTCAATTACAAAACTCAGACTCTTTTACTTGCTTTTCTTATTCACTTTTCTTAGAAATATCATTCTTTTAAACTTCTAGTTCTTAAAACTTTCCAATACATAAACTGATCTTCAGACTCTTTTACTTGCTTTTCTTATTCACTTTTCTTAGAAATATCATTCTTTTAAACTTCTAGTTCTTAAAACTTTCCAATACATAAACTGATCTTCAGACTCTTTTACTTGCTTTTCTTATTCACTTTTCTTAGAAATATCATTCTTTTAAACTTCTACTTCTTAAAACTTTCCAATACATAAACTGATCTTCAGACTCTTTTACTTGCTTTTCTTATTCACTTTTCTTAGAAATATCATTCTTTTAAACTTCTAGTTCTTAAAACTTTCCAATACATAAACTGATCTTCAGACTCTTTTACTTGCTTTTCTTATTCACTTTTCTTAGAAATATCATTCTTTTAAACTTCTAGTTCTTAAAACTTTCCAATACATAAACTGATCTTCAGACTCTTTTACTTGCTTTTCTTATTCACTTTTCTTAGAAATATCATTCTTTTAAACTTCTAGTTCTTAAAACTTTCCAATACATAAACTGATCTTCAGACTCTTTTACTTGCTTTTCTTATTCACTTTTCTTAGAAATATCATTCTTTTAAACTTCTACTTCTTAAAACTTTCCAATACATAAACTGATCTTCAGACTCTTTTACTTGCTTTTCTTATTCACTTTTCTTAGAAATCTTATCTTTCTATCTCATTTTCTATTATTACTTTCAATTACAAAACTCAGACTCTTTTACTTGCTTTTCTTATTCACTTTTCTTAGAAATATCATTCTTTTAAACTTCTAGTTCTTAAAACTTTCCAATACATAAACTGATCTTCAGACTCTTTTACTTGCTTTTCTTATTCACTTTTCTTAGAAATATCATTCTTTTAAACTTCTAGTTCTTAAAACTTTCCAATACATAAACTGATCTTCAGACTCTTTTACTTGCTTTTCTTATTCACTTTTCTTAGAAATATCATTCTTTTAAACTTCTAGTTCTTAAAACTTTCCAATACATAAACTGATCTTCAGACTCTTTTACTTGCTTTTCTTATTCACTTTTCTTAGAAATATCATTCTTTTAAACTTCTAGTTCTTAAAACTTTCCAATACATAAACTGATCTTCAGACTCTTTTACTTGCTTTTCTTATTCACTTTTCTTAGAAATATCATTCTTTTAAACTTCTAGTTCTTAAAACTTTCCAATACATAAACTGATCTTCAGACTCTTTTACTTGCTTTTCTTATTCACTTTTCTTAGAAATATCATTCTTTTAAACTTCTAGTTCTTAAAACTTTCCAATACATAAACTGATCTTCAGACTCTTTTACTTGCTTTTCTTATTCACTTTTCTTAGAAATATCATTCTTTTAAACTTCTACTTCTTAAAACTTTCCAATACATAAACTGATCTTCAGACTCTTTTACTTGCTTTTCTTATTCACTTTTCTTAGAAATATCATTCTTTTAAACTTCTAGTTCTTAAAACTTTCCAATACATAAACTGATCTTCAGACTCTTTTACTTGCTTTTCTTATTCACTTTTCTTAGAAATATCATTCTTTTAAACTTCTAGTTCTTAAAACTTTCCAATACATAAACTGATCTTCAGACTCTTTTACTTGCTTTTCTTATTCACTTTTCTTAGAAATATCATTCTTTTAAACTTCTACTTCTTAAAACTTTCCAATACATAAACTGATCTTCAGACTCTTTTACTTGCTTTTCTTATTCACTTTTCTTAGAAATATCATTCTTTTAAACTTCTAGTTCTTAAAACTTTCCAATACATAAACTGATCTTCAGACTCTTTTACTTGCTTTTCTTATTCACTTTTCTTAGAAATATCATTCTTTTAAACTTCTAGTTCTTAAAACTTTCCAATACATAAACTGATTTTCAGACTCTTTTACTTGCTTTTCTTATTCACTTTTCTTAGAAATATCATTCTTTTAAACTTCTACTTCTTAAAACTTTCCAATACATAAACTGATCTTCAGACTCTTTTACTTGCTTTTCTTATTCACTTTTCTTAGAAATATCATTCTTTTAAACTTCTAGTTCTTAAAACTTTCCAATACATAAACTGATCTTCAGACTCTTTTACTTGCTTTTCTTATTCACTTTTCTTAGAAATATCATTCTTTTAAACTTCTAGTTCTTAAAACTTTCCAATACATAAACTGATCTTCAGACTCTTTTACTTGCTTTTCTTATTCACTTTTCTTAGAAATATCATTCTTTTAAACTTCTACTTCTTAAAACTTTCCAATACATAAACTGATCTTCAGACTCTTTTACTTGCTTTTCTTATTCACTTTTCTTAGAAATCTTATCTTTCTATCTCATTTTCTATTATTACTTTCAATTACAAAACTCAGACTCTTTTACTTGCTTTTCTTATTCACTTTTCTTAGAAATATCATTCTTTTAAACTTCTAGTTCTTAAAACTTTCCAATACATAAACTGATCTTCAGACTCTTTTACTTGCTTTTCTTATTCACTTTTCTTAGAAATATCATTCTTTTAAACTTCTAGTTCTTAAAACTTTCCAATACATAAACTGATCTTCAGACTCTTTTACTTGCTTTTCTTATTCACTTTTCTTAGAAATATCATTCTTTTAAACTTCTAGTTCTTAAAACTTTCCAATACATAAACTGATCTTCAGACTCTTTTACTTGCTTTTCTTATTCACTTTTCTTAGAAATATCATTCTTTTAAACTTCTAGTTCTTAAAACTTTCCAATACATAAACTGATCTTCAGACTCTTTTACTTGCTTTTCTTATTCACTTTTCTTAGAAATATCATTCTTTTAAACTTCTACTTCTTAAAACTTTCCAATACATAAACTGATCTTCAGACTCTTTTACTTGCTTTTCTTATTCACTTTTCTTAGAAATCTTATCTTTCTATCTCATTTTCTATTATTACTTTCAATTACAAAACTCAGACTCTTTTACTTGCTTTTCTTATTCACTTTTCTTAGAAATATCATTCTTTTAAACTTCTAGTTCTTAAAACTTTCCAATACATAAACTGATCTTCAGACTCTTTTACTTGCTTTTCTTATTCACTTTTCTTAGAAATATCATTCTTTTAAACTTCTAGTTCTTAAAACTTTCCAATACATAAACTGATCTTCAGACTCTTTTACTTGCTTTTCTTATTCACTTTTCTTAGAAATATCATTCTTTTAAACTTCTACTTCTTAAAACTTTCCAATACATAAACTGATCTTCAGACTCTTTTACTTGCTTTTCTTATTCACTTTTCTTAGAAATATCATCTTTCTATCTCATTTTCTATTATTACTTTCAATTACAAAACTCAGACTCTTTTACTTGCTTTTCTTATTCACTTTTCTTAGAAATATCATTCTTTTAAACTTCTAGTTCTTAAAACTTTCCAATACATAAACTGATCTTCAGACTCTTTTACTTGCTTTTCTTATTCACTTTTCTTAGAAATATCATTCTTTTAAACTTCTAGTTCTTAAAACTTTCCAATACATAAACTGATCTTCAGACTCTTTTACTTGCTTTTCTTATTCACTTTTCTTAGAAATATCATTCTTTTAAACTTCTACTTCTTAAAACTTTCCAATACATAAACTGATCTTCAGACTCTTTTACTTGCTTTTCTTATTCACTTTTCTTAGAAATCTTATCTTTCTATCTCATTTTCTATTATTACTTTCAATTACAAAACTCAGACTCTTTTACTTGCTTTTCTTATTCACTTTTCTTAGAAATATCATTCTTTTAAACTTCTAGTTCTTAAAACTTTCCAATACATAAACTGATCTTCAGACTCTTTTACTTGCTTTTCTTATTCACTTTTCTTAGAAATATCATTCTTTTAAACTTCTAGTTCTTAAAACTTTCCAATACATAAACTGATCTTCAGACTCTTTTACTTGCTTTTCTTATTCACTTTTCTTAGAAATATCATTCTTTCTATCTCATTTTCTATTATTACTTTCAATTACAAAACTCAGACTCTTTTACTTGCTTTTCTTATTCACTTTTCTTAGAAATATCATTCTTTTAAACTTCTAGTTCTTAAAACTTTCCAATACATAAACTGATCTTCAGACTCTTTTACTTGCTTTTCTTATTCACTTTTCTTAGAAATATCATTCTTTTAAACTTCTAGTTCTTAAAACTTTCCAATACATAAACTGATCTTCAGACTCTTTTACTTGCTTTTCTTATTCACTTTTCTTAGAAATATCATTCTTTTAAACTTCTACTTCTTAAAACTTTCCAATACATAAACTGATCTTCAGACTCTTTTACTTGCTTTTCTTATTCACTTTTCTTAGAAATATCATTCTTTTAAACTTCTAGTTCTTAAAACTTTCCAATACATAAACTGATCTTCAGACTCTTTTACTTGCTTTTCTTATTCACTTTTCTTAGAAATATCATTCTTTTAAACTTCTAGTTCTTAAAACTTTCCAATACATAAACTGATCTTCAGACTCTTTTACTTGCTTTTCTTATTCACTTTTCTTAGAAATATCATTCTTTTAAACTTCTACTTCTTAAAACTTTCCAATACATAAACTGATCTTCAGACTCTTTTACTTGCTTTTCTTATTCACTTTTCTTAGAAATCTTATCTTTCTATCTCATTTTCTATTATTACTTTCAATTACAAAACTCAGACTCTTTTACTTGCTTTTCTTATTCACTTTTCTTAGAAATATCATTCTTTTAAACTTCTAGTTCTTAAAACTTTCCAATACATAAACTGATCTTCAGACTCTTTTACTTGCTTTTCTTATTCACTTTTCTTAGAAATATCATTCTTTTAAACTTCTAGTTCTTAAAACTTTCCAATACATAAACTGATCTTCAGACTCTTTTACTTGCTTTTCTTATTCACTTTTCTTAGAAATATCATTCTTTTAAACTTCTACTTCTTAAAACTTTCCAATACATAAACTGATCTTCAGACTCTTTTACTTGCTTTTCTTATTCACTTTTCTTAGAAATATCATTCTTTTAAACTTCTAGTTCTTAAAACTTTCCAATACATAAACTGATCTTCAGACTCTTTTACTTGCTTTTCTTATTCACTTTTCTTAGAAATATCATTCTTTTAAACTTCTAGTTCTTAAAACTTTCCAATACATAAACTGATCTTCAGACTCTTTTACTTGCTTTTCTTATTCACTTTTCTTAGAAATATCATTCTTTTAAACTTCTAGTTCTTAAAACTTTCCAATACATAAACTGATCTTCAGACTCTTTTACTTGCTTTTCTTATTCACTTTTCTTAGAAATATCATTCTTTTAAACTTCTAGTTCTTAAAACTTTCCAATACATAAACTGATCTTCAGACTCTTTTACTTGCTTTTCTTATTCACTTTTCTTAGAAATATCATTCTTTTAAAACTTCTACTTCTTAAAACTTTCCAATACATAAACTGATCTTCAGACTCTTTTACTTGCTTTTCTTATTCACTTTTCTTAGAAATATCATTCTTTTAAACTTCTAGTTCTTAAAACTTTCCAATACATAAACTGATCTTCAGACTCTTTTACTTGCTTTTCTTATTCACTTTTCTTAGAAATATCATTCTTTTAAACTTCTACTTCTTAAAACTTTCCAATACATAAACTGATCTTCAGACTCTTTTACTTGCTTTTCTTATTCACTTTTCTTAGAAATATCATTCTTTTAAACTTCTACTTCTTAAAACTTTCCAATACATAAACTGATCTTCAGACTCTTTTACTTGCTTTTCTTATTCACTTTTCTTAGAAATCTTATCTTTCTATCTCATTTTCTATTATTACTTTCAATTACAAAACTCAGACTCTTTTACTTGCTTTTCTTATTCACTTTTCTTAGAAATATCATTCTTTTAAACTTCTAGTTCTTAAAACTTTCCAATACATAAACTGATCTTCAGACTCTTTTACTTGCTTTTCTTATTCACTTTTCTTAGAAATATCATTCTTTTAAACTTCTAGTTCTTAAAACTTTCCAATACATAAACTGATCTTCAGACTCTTTTACTTGCTTTTCTTATTCACTTTTCTTAGAAATCTTATCTTTCTATCTCATTTTCTATTATTACTTTCAATTACAAAACTCAGACTCTTTTACTTGCTTTTCTTATTCACTTTTCTTAGAAATATCATTCTTTTAAACTTCTAGTTCTTAAAACTTTCCAATACATAAACTGATCTTCAGACTCTTTTACTTGCTTTTCTTATTCACTTTTCTTAGAAATATCATTCTTTTAAACTTCTAGTTCTTAAAACTTTCCAATACATAAACTGATCTTCAGACTCTTTTACTTGCTTTTCTTATTCACTTTTCTTAGAAATATCATTCTTTTAAACTTCTACTTCTTAAAACTTTCCAATACATAAACTGATCTTCAGACTCTTTTACTTGCTTTTCTTATTCACTTTTCTTAGAAATATCATTCTTTTAAACTTCTAGTTCTTAAAACTTTCCAATACATAAACTGATCTTCAGACTCTTTTACTTGCTTTTCTTATTCACTTTTCTTAGAAATATCATTCTTTTAAACTTCTAGTTCTTAAAACTTTCCAATACATAAACTGATCTTCAGACTCTTTTACTTGCTTTTCTTATTCACTTTTCTTAGAAATATCATTCTTTTAAACTTCTAGTTCTTAAAACTTTCCAATACATAAACTGATCTTCAGACTCTTTTACTTGCTTTTCTTATTCACTTTTCTTAGAAATATCATTCTTTTAAACTTCTACTTCTTAAAACTTTCCAATACATAAACTGATCTTCAGACTCTTTTACTTGCTTTTCTTATTCACTTTTCTTAGAAATCTTATCTTTCTATCTCATTTTCTATTATTACTTTCAATTACAAAACTCAGACTCTTTTACTTGCTTTTCTTATTCACTTTTCTTAGAAATATCATTCTTTTAAACTTCTAGTTCTTAAAACTTTCCAATACATAAACTGATCTTCAGACTCTTTTACTTGCTTTTCTTATTCACTTTTCTTAGAAATATCATTCTTTTAAACTTCTAGTTCTTAAAACTTTCCAATACATAAACTGATCTTCAGACTCTTTTACTTGCTTTTCTTATTCACTTTTCTTAGAAATATCATTCTTTTAAACTTCTACTTCTTAAAACTTTCCAATACATAAACTGATCTTCAGACTCTTTTACTTGCTTTTCTTATTCACTTTTCTTAGAAATATCATTCTTTTAAACTTCTAGTTCTTAAAACTTTCCAATACATAAACTGATCTTCAGACTCTTTTACTTGCTTTTCTTATTCACTTTTCTTAGAAATATCATTCTTTTAAACTTCTAGTTCTTAAAACTTTCCAATACATAAACTGATCTTCAGACTCTTTTACTTGCTTTTCTTATTCACTTTTCTTAGAAATATCATTCTTTTAAACTTCTAGTTCTTAAAACTTTCCAATACATAAACTGATCTTCAGACTCTTTTACTTGCTTTTCTTATTCACTTTTCTTAGAAATCTTATCTTTCTATCTCATTTTCTATTATTACTTTCAATTACAAAACTCAGACTCTTTTACTTGCTTTTCTTATTCACTTTTCTTAGAAATATCATTCTTTTAAACTTCTAGTTCTTAAAACTTTCCAATACATAAACTGATCTTCAGACTCTTTTACTTGCTTTTCTTATTCACTTTTCTTAGAAATATCATTCTTTTAAACTTCTAGTTCTTAAAACTTTCCAATACATAAACTGATCTTCAGACTCTTTTACTTGCTTTTCTTATTCACTTTTCTTAGAAATCTTATCTTTCTATCTCATTTTCTATTATTACTTTCAATTACAAAACTCAGACTCTTTTACTTGCTTTTCTTATTCACTTTTCTTAGAAATATCATTCTTTTAAACTTCTAGTTCTTAAAACTTTCCAATACATAAACTGATCTTCAGACTCTTTTACTTGCTTTTCTTATTCACTTTTCTTAGAAATATCATTCTTTTAAACTTCTAGTTCTTAAAACTTTCCAATACATAAACTGATCTTCAGACTCTTTTACTTGCTTTTCTTATTCACTTTTCTTAGAAATATCATTCTTTTAAACTTCTACTTCTTAAAACTTTCCAATACATAAACTGATCTTCAGACTCTTTTACTTGCTTTTCTTATTCACTTTTCTTAGAAATATCATTCTTTTAAACTTCTAGTTCTTAAAACTTTCCAATACATAAACTGATCTTCAGACTCTTTTACTTGCTTTTCTTATTCACTTTTCTTAGAAATATCATTCTTTTAAACTTCTAGTTCTTAAAACTTTCCAATACATAAACTGATCTTCAGACTCTTTTACTTGCTTTTCTTATTCACTTTTCTTAGAAATATCATTCTTTTAAACTTCTAGTTCTTAAAACTTTCCAATACATAAACTGATCTTCAGACTCTTTTACTTGCTTTTCTTATTCACTTTTCTTAGAAATATCATTCTTTTAAACTTCTACTTCTTAAAACTTTCCAATACATAAACTGATCTTCAGACTCTTTTACTTGCTTTTCTTATTCACTTTTCTTAGAAATCTTATCTTTCTATCTCATTTTCTATTATTACTTTCAATTACAAAACTCAGACTCTTTTACTTGCTTTTCTTATTCACTTTTCTTAGAAATATCATTCTTTTAAACTTCTAGTTCTTAAAACTTTCCAATACATAAACTGATCTTCAGACTCTTTTACTTGCTTTTCTTATTCACTTTTCTTAGAAATATCATTCTTTTAAACTTCTAGTTCTTAAAACTTTCCAATACATAAACTGATCTTCAGACTCTTTTACTTGCTTTTCTTATTCACTTTTCTTAGAAATATCATTCTTTTAAACTTCTACTTCTTAAAACTTTCCAATACATAAACTGATCTTCAGACTCTTTTACTTGCTTTTCTTATTCACTTTTCTTAGAAATATCATTCTTTTAAACTTCTAGTTCTTAAAACTTTCCAATACATAAACTGATCTTCAGACTCTTTTACTTGCTTTTCTTATTCACTTTTCTTAGAAATATCATTCTTTTAAACTTCTAGTTCTTAAAACTTTCCAATACATAAACTGATCTTCAGACTCTTTTACTTGCTTTTCTTATTCACTTTTCTTAGAAATATCATTCTTTTAAACTTCTAGTTCTTAAAACTTTCCAATACATAAACTGATCTTCAGACTCTTTTACTTGCTTTTCTTATTCACTTTTCTTAGAAATCTTATCTTTCTATCTCATTTTCTATTATTACTTTCAATTACAAAACTCAGACTCTTTTACTTGCTTTTCTTATTCACTTTTCTTAGAAATATCATTCTTTTAAACTTCTAGTTCTTAAAACTTTCCAATACATAAACTGATCTTCAGACTCTTTTACTTGCTTTTCTTATTCACTTTTCTTAGAAATATCATTCTTTTAAACTTCTAGTTCTTAAAACTTTCCAATACATAAACTGATCTTCAGACTCTTTTACTTGCTTTTCTTATTCACTTTTCTTAGAAATATCATTCTTTTAAACTTCTACTTCTTAAAACTTTCCAATACATAAACTGATCTTCAGACTCTTTTACTTGCTTTTCTTATTCACTTTTCTTAGAAATATCATTCTTTTAAACTTCTAGTTCTTAAAACTTTCCAATACATAAACTGATCTTCAGACTCTTTTACTTGCTTTTCTTATTCACTTTTCTTAGAAATATCATTCTTTTAAACTTCTAGTTCTTAAAACTTTCCAATACATAAACTGATCTTCAGACTCTTTTACTTGCTTTTCTTATTCACTTTTCTTAGAAATATCATTCTTTTAAACTTCTAGTTCTTAAAACTTTCCAATACATAAACTGATCTTCAGACTCTTTTACTTGCTTTTCTTATTCACTTTTCTTAGAAATATCATTCTTTTAAACTTCTACTTCTTAAAACTTTCCAATACATAAACTGATCTTCAGACTCTTTTACTTGCTTTTCTTATTCACTTTTCTTAGAAATCTTATCTTTCTATCTCATTTTCTATTATTACTTTCAATTACAAAACTCAGACTCTTTTACTTGCTTTTCTTATTCACTTTTCTTAGAAATATCATTCTTTTAAACTTCTAGTTCTTAAAACTTTCCAATACATAAACTGATCTTCAGACTCTTTTACTTGCTTTTCTTATTCACTTTTCTTAGAAATATCATTCTTTTAAACTTCTAGTTCTTAAAACTTTCCAATACATAAACTGATCTTCAGACTCTTTTACTTGCTTTTCTTATTCACTTTTCTTAGAAATATCATTCTTTTAAACTTCTACTTCTTAAAACTTTCCAATACATAAACTGATCTTCAGACTCTTTTACTTGCTTTTCTTATTCACTTTTCTTAGAAATATCATTCTTTTAAACTTCTAGTTCTTAAAACTTTCCAATACATAAACTGATCTTCAGACTCTTTTACTTGCTTTTCTTATTCACTTTTCTTAGAAATATCATTCTTTTAAACTTCTAGTTCTTAAAACTTTCCAATACATAAACTGATCTTCAGACTCTTTTACTTGCTTTTCTTATTCACTTTTCTTAGAAATATCATTCTTTTAAACTTCTAGTTCTTAAAACTTTCCAATACATAAACTGATCTTCAGACTCTTTTACTTGCTTTTCTTATTCACTTTTCTTAGAAATATCATTCTTTTAAACTTCTACTTCTTAAAACTTTCCAATACATAAACTGATCTTCAGACTCTTTTACTTGCTTTTCTTATTCACTTTTCTTAGAAATATCATTCTTTTAAACTTCTAGTTCTTAAAACTTTCCAATACATAAACTGATCTTCAGACTCTTTTACTTGCTTTTCTTATTCACTTTTCTTAGAAATATCATTCTTTTAAACTTCTAGTTCTTAAAACTTTCCAATACATAAACTGATCTTCAGACTCTTTTACTTGCTTTTCTTATTCACTTTTCTTAGAAATATCATTCTTTTAAACTTCTAGTTCTTAAAACTTTCCAATACATAAACTGATCTTCAGACTCTTTTACTTGCTTTTCTTATTCACTTTTCTTAGAAATATCATTCTTTTAAACTTCTAGTTCTTAAAACTTTCCAATACATAAACTGATCTTCAGACTCTTTTACTTGCTTTTCTTATTCACTTTTCTTAGAAATATCATTCTTTTAAACTTCTAGTTCTTAAAACTTTCCAATACATAAACTGATCTTCAGACTCTTTTACTTGCTTTTCTTATTCACTTTTCTTAGAAATCTTATCTTTCTATCTCATTTTCTATTATTACTTTCAATTACAAAACTCAGACTCTTTTACTTGCTTTTCTTATTCACTTTTCTTAGAAATATCATTCTTTTAAACTTCTAGTTCTTAAAACTTTCCAATACATAAACTGATCTTCAGACTCTTTTACTTGCTTTTCTTATTCACTTTTCTTAGAAATATCATTCTTTTAAACTTCTAGTTCTTAAAACTTTCCAATACATAAACTGATCTTCAGACTCTTTTACTTGCTTTTCTTATTCACTTTTCTTAGAAATATCATTCTTTTAAACTTCTACTTCTTAAAACTTTCCAATACATAAACTGATCTTCAGACTCTTTTACTTGCTTTTCTTATTCACTTTTCTTAGAAATATCATTCTTTTAAACTTCTACTTCTTAAAACTTTCCAATACATAAACTGATCTTCAGACTCTTTTACTTGCTTTTCTTATTCACTTTTCTTAGAAATATCATTCTTTTAAACTTCTAGTTCTTAAAACTTTCCAATACATAAACTGATCTTCAGACTCTTTTACTTGCTTTTCTTATTCACTTTTCTTAGAAATATCATTCTTTTAAACTTCTAGTTCTTAAAACTTTCCAATACATAAACTGATCTTCAGACTCTTTTACTTGCTTTTCTTATTCACTTTTCTTAGAAATCTTATCTTTCTATCTCATTTTCTATTATTACTTTCAATTACAAAACTCAGACTCTTTTACTTGCTTTTCTTATTCACTTTTCTTAGAAATATCATTCTTTTAAACTTCTAGTTCTTAAAACTTTCCAATACATAAACTGATCTTCAGACTCTTTTACTTGCTTTTCTTATTCACTTTTCTTAGAAATATCATTCTTTTAAACTTCTAGTTCTTAAAACTTTCCAATACATAAACTGATCTTCAGACTCTTTTACTTGCTTTTCTTATTCACTTTTCTTAGAAATATCATTCTTTTAAACTTCTAGTTCTTAAAACTTTCCAATACATAAACTGATCTTCAGACTCTTTTACTTGCTTTTCTTATTCACTTTTCTTAGAAATATCATTCTTTTAAACTTCTAGTTCTTAAAACTTTCCAATACATAAACTGATCTTCAGACTCTTTTACTTGCTTTTCTTATTCACTTTTCTTAGAAATATCATTCTTTTAAACTTCTAGTTCTTAAAACTTTCCAATACATAAACTGATCTTCAGACTCTTTTACTTGCTTTTCTTATTCACTTTTCTTAGAAATATCATTCTTTTAAACTTCTACTTCTTAAAACTTTCCAATACATAAACTGATCTTCAGACTCTTTTACTTGCTTTTCTTATTCACTTTTCTTAGAAATATCATTCTTTTAAACTTCTAGTTCTTAAAACTTTCCAATACATAAACTGATCTTCAGACTCTTTTACTTGCTTTTCTTATTCACTTTTCTTAGAAATATCATTCTTTTAAACTTCTAGTTCTTAAAACTTTCCAATACATAAACTGATCTTCAGACTCTTTTACTTGCTTTTCTTATTCACTTTTCTTAGAAATATCATTCTTTTAAACTTCTAGTTCTTAAAACTTTCCAATACATAAACTGATCTTCAGACTCTTTTACTTGCTTTTCTTATTCACTTTTCTTAGAAATATCATTCTTTTAAACTTCTAGTTCTTAAAACTTTCCAATACATAAACTGATCTTCAGACTCTTTTACTTGCTTTTCTTATTCACTTTTCTTAGAAATATCATTCTTTTAAACTTCTAGTTCTTAAAACTTTCCAATACATAAACTGATCTTCAGACTCTTTTACTTGCTTTTCTTATTCACTTTTCTTAGAAATATCATTCTTTTAAACTTCTAGTTCTTAAAACTTTCCAATACATAAACTGATCTTCAGACTCTTTTACTTGCTTTTCTTATTCACTTTTCTTAGAAATATCATTCTTTTAAACTTCTAGTTCTTAAAACTTTCCAATACATAAACTGATCTTCAGACTCTTTTACTTGCTTTTCTATTTCACTTTTCTTAGAAATATCATTCTTTTAAACTTCTACTTCTTAAAACTTTCCAATACATAAACTGATCTTCAGACTCTTTTACTTGCTTTTCTTATTCACTTTTCTTAGAAATATCATTCTTTTAAACTTCTAGTTCTTAAAACTTTCCAATACATAAACTGATCTTCAGACTCTTTTACTTGCTTTTCTTATTCACTTTTCTTAGAAATATCATTCTTTTAAACTTCTAGTTCTTAAAACTTTCCAATACATAAACTGATCTTCAGACTCTTTTACTTGCTTTTCTTATTCACTTTTCTTAGAAATATCATTCTTTTAAACTTCTAGTTCTTAAAACTTTCCAATACATAAACTGATCTTCAGACTCTTTTACTTGCTTTTCTTATTCACTTTTCTTAGAAATATCATTCTTTTAAACTTCTAGTTCTTAAAACTTTCCAATACATAAACTGATCTTCAGACTCTTTTACTTGCTTTTCTTATTCACTTTTCTTAGAAATATCATTCTTTTAAACTTCTAGTTCTTAAAACTTTCCAATACATAAACTGATCTTCAGACTCTTTTACTTGCTTTTCTTATTCACTTTTCTTAGAAATATCATTCTTTTAAACTTCTAGTTCTTAAAACTTTCCAATACATAAACTGATCTTCAGACTCTTTTACTTGCTTTTCTTATTCACTTTTCTTAGAAATATCATTCTTTTAAACTTCTACTTCTTAAAACTTTCCAATACATAAACTGATCTTCAGACTCTTTTACTTGCTTTTCTTATTCACTTTTCTTAGAAATATCATTCTTTTAAACTTCTACTTCTTAAAACTTTCCAATACATAAACTGATCTTCAGACTCTTTTACTTGCTTTTCTTATTCACTTTTCTTAGAAATATCATTCTTTTAAACTTCTAGTTCTTAAAACTTTCCAATACATAAACTGATCTTCAGACTCTTTTACTTGCTTTTCTTATTCACTTTTCTTAGAAATATCATTCTTTTAAACTTCTAGTTCTTAAAACTTTCCAATACATAAACTGATCTTCAGACTCTTTTACTTGCTTTTCTTATTCACTTTTCTTAGAAATATCATTCTTTTAAACTTCTAGTTCTTAAAACTTTCCAATACATAAACTGATCTTCAGACTCTTTTACTTGCTTTTCTTATTCACTTTTCTTAGAAATATCATTCTTTTAAACTTCTAGTTCTTAAAACTTTCCAATACATAAACTGATCTTCAGACTCTTTTACTTGCTTTTCTTATTCACTTTTCTTAGAAATATCATTCTTTTAAACTTCTAGTTCTTAAAACTTTCCAATACATAAACTGATCTTCAGACTCTTTTACTTGCTTTTCTTATTCACTTTTCTTAGAAATATCATTCTTTTAAACTTCTAGTTCTTAAAACTTTCCAATACATAAACTGATCTTCAGACTCTTTTACTTGCTTTTCTTATTCACTTTTCTTAGAAATATCATTCTTTTAAACTTCTAGTTCTTAAAACTTTCCAATACATAAACTGATCTTCAGACTCTTTTACTTGCTTTTCTTATTCACTTTTCTTAGAAATATCATTCTTTTAAACTTCTAGTTCTTAAAACTTTCCAATACATAAACTGATCTTCAGACTCTTTTACTTGCTTTTCTTATTCACTTTTCTTAGAAATATCATTCTTTTAAACTTCTAGTTCTTAAAACTTTCCAATACATAAACTGATCTTCAGACTCTTTTACTTGCTTTTCTTATTCACTTTTCTTAGAAATATCATTCTTTTAAACTTCTAGTTCTTAAAACTTTCCAATACATAAACTGATCTTCATACTCTTTTACTTGCTTTTCTTATTCACTTTTCTTAGAAATCTTATCTTTCTATCTCATTTTCTATTATTACTTTCAATTACAAAACTCAGACTCTTTTACTTGCTTTTCTTATTCACTTTTCTTAGAAATATCATTCTTTTAAACTTCTAGTTCTTAAAACTTTCCAATACATAAACTGATCTTCAGACTCTTTTACTTGCTTTTCTTATTCACTTTTCTTAGAAATATCATTCTTTTAAACTTCTAGTTCTTAAAACTTTCCAATACATAAACTGATCTTCAGACTCTTTTACTTGCTTTTCTTATTCACTTTTCTTAGAAATATCATTCTTTTAAACTTCTAGTTCTTAAAACTTTCCAATACATAAACTGATCTTCAGACTCTTTTACTTGCTTTTCTTATTCACTTTTCTTAGAAATATCATTCTTTTAAACTTCTACTTCTTAAAACTTTCCAATACATAAACTGATCTTCAGACTCTTTTACTTGCTTTTCTTATTCACTTTTCTTAGAAATATCATTCTTTTAAACTTCTAGTTCTTAAAACTTTCCAATACATAAACTGATCTTCAGACTCTTTTACTTGCTTTTCTTATTCACTTTTCTTAGAAATATCATTCTTTTAAACTTCTAGTTCTTAAAACTTTCCAATACATAAACTGATCTTCAGACTCTTTTACTTGCTTTTCTTATTCACTTTTCTTAGAAATATCATTCTTTTAAACTTCTAGTTCTTAAAACTTTCCAATACATAAACTGATCTTCAGACTCTTTTACTTGCTTTTCTTATTCACTTTTCTTAGAAATATCATTCTTTTAAACTTCTAGTTCTTAAAACTTTCCAATACATAAACTGATCTTCAGACTCTTTTACTTGCTTTTCTTATTCACTTTTCTTAGAAATATCATTCTTTTAAACTTCTAGTTCTTAAAACTTTCCAATACATAAACTGATCTTCAGACTCTTTTACTTGCTTTTCTTATTCACTTTTCTTAGAAATATCATTCTTTTAAACTTCTACTTCTTAAAACTTTCCAATACATAAACTGATCTTCAGACTCTTTTACTTGCTTTTCTTATTCACTTTTCTTAGAAATATCATTCTTTTAAACTTCTAGTTCTTAAAACTTTCCAATACATAAACTGATCTTCAGACTCTTTTACTTGCTTTTCTTATTCACTTTTCTTAGAAATATCATTCTTTTAAACTTCTACTTCTTAAAACTTTCCAATACATAAACTGATCTTCAGACTCTTTTACTTGCTTTTCTTATTCACTTTTCTTAGAAATATCATTCTTTTAAACTTCTAGTTCTTAAAACTTTCCAATACATAAACTGATCTTCAGACTCTTTTACTTGCTTTTCTTATTCACTTTTCTTAGAAATATCATTCTTTTAAACTTCTAGTTCTTAAAACTTTCCAATACATAAACTGATCTTCAGACTCTTTTACTTGCTTTTCTTATTCACTTTTCTTAGAAATATCATTCTTTTAAACTTCTAGTTCTTAAAACTTTCCAATACATAAACTGATCTTCAGACTCTTTTACTTGCTTTTCTTATTCACTTTTCTTAGAAATATCATTCTTTTAAACTTCTAGTTCTTAAAACTTTCCAATACATAAACTGATCTTCAGACTCTTTTACTTGCTTTTCTTATTCACTTTTCTTAGAAATATCATTCTTTTAAACTTCTAGTTCTTAAAACTTTCCAATACATAAACTGATCTTCAGACTCTTTTACTTGCTTTTCTTATTCACTTTTCTTAGAAATATCATTCTTTTAAACTTCTACTTCTTAAAACTTTCCAATACATAAACTGATCTTCAGACTCTTTTACTTGCTTTTCTTATTCACTTTTCTTAGAAATATCATTCTTTTAAACTTCTAGTTCTTAAAACTTTCCAATACATAAACTGATCTTCAGACTCTTTTACTTGCTTTTCTTATTCACTTTTCTTAGAAATATCATTCTTTTAAACTTCTAGTTCTTAAAACTTTCCAATACATAAACTGATCTTCAGACTCTTTTACTTGCTTTTCTTATTCACTTTTCTTAGAAATATCATTCTTTTAAACTTCTACTTCTTAAAACTTTCCAATACATAAACTGATCTTCAGACTCTTTTACTTGCTTTTCTTATTCACTTTTCTTAGAAATATCATTCTTTTAAACTTCTAGTTCTTAAAACTTTCCAATACATAAACTGATCTTCAGACTCTTTTACTTGCTTTTCTTATTCACTTTTCTTAGAAATATCATTCTTTTAAACTTCTAGTTCTTAAAACTTTCCAATACATAAACTGATCTTCAGACTCTTTTACTTGCTTTTCTTATTCACTTTTCTTAGAAATATCATTCTTTTAAACTTCTAGTTCTTAAAACTTTCCAATACATAAACTGATCTTCAGACTCTTTTACTTGCTTTTCTTATTCACTTTTCTTAGAAATATCATTCTTTTAAACTTCTAGTTCTTAAAACTTTCCAATACATAAACTGATCTTCAGACTCTTTTACTTGCTTTTCTTATTCACTTTTCTTAGAAATATCATTCTTTTAAACTTCTAGTTCTTAAAACTTTCCAATACATAAACTGATCTTCAGACTCTTTTACTTGCTTTTCTTATTCACTTTTCTTAGAAATATCATTCTTTTAAACTTCTAGTTCTTAAAACTTTCCAATACATAAACTGATCTTCAGACTCTTTTACTTGCTTTTCTTATTCACTTTTCTTAGAAATATCATTCTTTTAAACTTCTAGTTCTTAAAACTTTCCAATACATAAACTGATCTTCAGACTCTTTTACTTGCTTTTCTTATTCACTTTTCTTAGAAATATCATTCTTTTAAACTTCTAGTTCTTAAAACTTTCCAATACATAAACTGATCTTCAGACTCTTTTACTTGCTTTTCTTATTCACTTTTCTTAGAAATATCATTCTTTTAAACTTCTAGTTCTTAAAACTTTCCAATACATAAACTGATCTTCAGACTCTTTTACTTGCTTTTCTTATTCACTTTTCTTAGAAATATCATTCTTTTAAACTTCTAGTTCTTAAAACTTTCCAATACATAAACTGATCTTCAGACTCTTTTACTTGCTTTTCTTATTCACTTTTCTTAGAAATATCATTCTTTTAAACTTCTAGTTCTTAAAACTTTCCAATACATAAACTGATCTTCAGACTCTTTTACTTGCTTTTCTTATTCACTTTTCTTAGAAATATCATTCTTTTAAACTTCTAGTTCTTAAAACTTTCCAATACATAAACTGATCTTCAGACTCTTTTACTTGCTTTTCTTATTCACTTTTCTTAGAAATATCATTCTTTTAAACTTCTAGTTCTTAAAACTTTCCAATACATAAACTGATCTTCAGACTCTTTTACTTGCTTTTCTTATTCACTTTTCTTAGAAATATCATTCTTTTAAACTTCTAGTTCTTAAAACTTTCCAATACATAAACTGATCTTCAGACTCTTTTACTTGCTTTTCTTATTCACTTTTCTTAGAAATATCATTCTTTTAAACTTCTAGTTCTTAAAACTTTCCAATACATAAACTGATCTTCAGACTCTTTTACTTGCTTTTCTTATTCACTTTTCTTAGAAATATCATTCTTTTAAACTTCTAGTTCTTAAAACTTTCCAATACATAAACTGATCTTCAGACTCTTTTACTTGCTTTTCTTATTCACTTTTCTTAGAAATATCATTCTTTTAAACTTCTAGTTCTTAAAACTTTCCAATACATAAACTGATCTTCAGACTCTTTTACTTGCTTTTCTTATTCACTTTTCTTAGAAATATCATTCTTTTAAACTTCTAGTTCTTAAAACTTTCCAATACATAAACTGATCTTCAGACTCTTTTACTTGCTTTTCTTATTCACTTTTCTTAGAAATATCATTCTTTTAAACTTCTAGTTCTTAAAACTTTCCAATACATAAACTGATCTTCAGACTCTTTTACTTGCTTTTCTTATTCACTTTTCTTAGAAATATCATTCTTTTAAACTTCTAGTTCTTAAAACTTTCCAATACATAAACTGATCTTCAGACTCTTTTACTTGCTTTTCTTATTCACTTTTCTTAGAAATATCATTCTTTTAAACTTCTAGTTCTTAAAACTTTCCAATACATAAACTGATCTTCAGACTCTTTTACTTGCTTTTCTTATTCACTTTTCTTAGAAATATCATTCTTTTAAACTTCTAGTTCTTAAAACTTTCCAATACATAAACTGATCTTCAGACTCTTTTACTTGCTTTTCTTATTCACTTTTCTTAGAAATATCATTCTTTTAAACTTCTAGTTCTTAAAACTTTCCAATACATAAACTGATCTTCAGACTCTTTTACTTGCTTTTCTTATTCACTTTTCTTAGAAATATCATTCTTTTAAACTTCTAGTTCTTAAAACTTTCCAATACATAAACTGATCTTCAGACTCTTTTACTTGCTTTTCTTATTCACTTTTCTTAGAAATATCATTCTTTTAAACTTCTAGTTCTTAAAACTTTCCAATACATAAACTGATCTTCAGACTCTTTTACTTGCTTTTCTTATTCACTTTTCTTAGAAATATCATTCTTTTAAACTTCTAGTTCTTAAAACTTTCCAATACATAAACTGATCTTCAGACTCTTTTACTTGCTTTTCTTATTCACTTTTCTTAGAAATATCATTCTTTTAAACTTCTAGTTCTTAAAACTTTCCAATACATAAACTGATCTTCAGACTCTTTTACTTGCTTTTCTTATTCACTTTTCTTAGAAATATCATTCTTTTAAACTTCTAGTTCTTAAAACTTTCCAATACATAAACTGATCTTCAGACTCTTTTACTTGCTTTTCTTATTCACTTTTCTTAGAAATATCATTCTTTTAAACTTCTAGTTCTTAAAACTTTCCAATACATAAACTGATCTTCAGACTCTTTTACTTGCTTTTCTTATTCACTTTTCTTAGAAATATCATTCTTTTAAACTTCTAGTTCTTAAAACTTTCCAATACATAAACTGATCTTCAGACTCTTTTACTTGCTTTTCTTATTCACTTTTCTTAGAAATATCATTCTTTTAAACTTCTAGTTCTTAAAACTTTCCAATACATAAACTGATCTTCAGACTCTTTTACTTGCTTTTCTTATTCACTTTTCTTAGAAATATCATTCTTTTAAACTTCTAGTTCTTAAAACTTTCCAATACATAAACTGATCTTCAGACTCTTTTACTTGCTTTTCTTATTCACTTTTCTTAGAAATATCATTCTTTTAAACTTCTAGTTCTTAAAACTTTCCAATACATAAACTGATCTTCAGACTCTTTTACTTGCTTTTCTTATTCACTTTTCTTAGAAATATCATTCTTTTAAACTTCTACTTCTTAAAACTTTCCAATACATAAACTGATCTTCAGACTCTTTTACTTGCTTTTCTTATTCACTTTTCTTAGAAATATCATTCTTTTAAACTTCTAGTTCTTAAAACTTTCCAATACATAAACTGATCTTCAGACTCTTTTACTTGCTTTTCTTATTCACTTTTCTTAGAAATATCATTCTTTTAAACTTCTACTTCTTAAAACTTTCCAATACATAAACTGATCTTCAGACTCTTTTACTTGCTTTTCTTATTCACTTTTCTTAGAAATATCATTCTTTTAAACTTCTAGTTCTTAAAACTTTCCAATACATAAACTGATCTTCAGACTCTTTTACTTGCTTTTCTTATTCACTTTTCTTAGAAATATCATTCTTTTAAACTTCTAGTTCTTAAAACTTTCCAATACATAAACTGATCTTCAGACTCTTTTACTTGCTTTTCTTATTCACTTTTCTTAGAAATATCATTCTTTTAAACTTCTAGTTCTTAAAACTTTCCAATACATAAACTGATCTTCAGACTCTTTTACTTGCTTTTCTTATTCACTTTTCTTAGAAATATCATTCTTTTAAACTTCTAGTTCTTAAAACTTTCCAATACATAAACTGATCTTCAGACTCTTTTACTTGCTTTTCTTATTCACTTTTCTTAGAAATATCATTCTTTTAAACTTCTAGTTCTTAAAACTTTCCAATACATAAACTGATCTTCAGACTCTTTTACTTGCTTTTCTTATTCACTTTTCTTAGAAATATCATTCTTTTAAACTTCTAGTTCTTAAAACTTTCCAATACATAAACTGATCTTCAGACTCTTTTACTTGCTTTTCTTATTCACTTTTCTTAGAAATATCATTCTTTTAAACTTCTAGTTCTTAAAACTTTCCAATACATAAACTGATCTTCAGACTCTTTTACTTGCTTTTCTTATTCACTTTTCTTAGAAATATCATTCTTTTAAACTTCTAGTTCTTAAAACTTTCCAATACATAAACTGATCTTCAGACTCTTTTACTTGCTTTTCTTATTCACTTTTCTTAGAAATATCATTCTTTTAAACTTCTACTTTCTTAAAACTTTCCAATACATAAACTGATCTTCAGACTCTTTTACTTGCTTTTCTTATTCACTTTTCTTAGAAATATCATTCTTTTAAACTTCTACTTCTTAAAACTTTCCAATACATAAACTGATCTTCAGACTCTTTTACTTGCTTTTCTTATTCACTTTTCTTAGAAATATCATTCTTTTAAACTTCTACTTCTTAAAAACTTTCCAATACATAAACTGATCTTCAGACTCTTTTACTTGCTTTTCTTATTCACTTTTCTTAGAAATATCATTCTTTTAAACTTCTAGTTCTTAAAACTTTCCAATACATAAACTGATCTTCAGACTCTTTTACTTGCTTTTCTTATTCACTTTTCTTAGAAATATCATTCTTTTAAACTTCTAGTTCTTAAAACTTTCAATACATAAACTGATCTTCATACTCTTTTACTTGCTTTTCTTATTCACTTTTCTTAGAAATATCATTCTTTTAAACTTCTACTTCTTAAAACTTTCCAATACATAAACTGATCTTCAGACTCTTTTACTTGCTTTTCTTATTCACTTTTCTTAGAAATATCATTCTTTTAAACTTCTAGTTCTTAAAACT
>CAMPDV010004926.1:0-29668 GCA_946699065.1 Loxodes magnus
CTTCATTTATTCACTTTTCAAAATATTATCTTCTTTTATCTCAAAGCATACTCCTTAAATCTGAAAGTTATCTTCTTTTCTCACTTCATTTATTCACTTTTCAAAATATTATCTTCAATCTCAAAGCATACTCCTTAAATCTGAAAGTCTATCTTCTTTTCTCACTTCATTTATTCACTTTTCAAAATATTATCTTCTTTTATCTCAAAGCATACTCCTTAAATCTGAAAGTTATCTTCTTTTATTACTTTTATTATTCACTTTTCAAAATATTATCTTCTTTTATCTCAAAGCATACTCCTTAAATCTGAAAGTTATCTTCTTTTCTCACTTCATTTATTCACTTTTCAAAATATTATCTTCTTTTATCTCAAAGCATACTCCTTAAATCTGAAAGTTATCTTCTTTTCTCACTTCATTTATTCACTTTTCAAAATATTATCTTTTATCTCAAAGCATACTCCTTAAATCTGAAAGTTATCTTCTTTTATTACTTTTATTATTCACTTTTCAAAATATTATCTTCTTTTATCTCAAAGCATACTCCTTAAATCTGAAAGTTATCTTCTTTTCTCACTTCATTTATTCACTTTTCAAAATATTATCTTCTTTTATCTCAAAGCATACTCCTTAAATCTGAAAGTTATCTTCTTTTATTACTTTTATTATTCACTTTTCAAAATATTATCTTCTTTTATCTCAAAGCATACTCCTTAAATCTGAAAGTTATCTTCTTTTCTCACTTCATTTATTCACTTTTCAAAATATTATCTTCAATCTCAAAGCATACTCCTTAAATCTGAAAGTTATCTTCTTTTATTACTTTTATTATTCACTTTTCAAAATATTATCTTCTTTTATCTCAAAGCATACTCCTTAAATCTGAAAGTTATCTTCTTTTATTACTTTTATTATTCACTTTTCAAAATATTATCTTCTTTTATCTCAAAGCATACTCCTTAAATCTGAAAGTTATCTTCTTTTCTCACTTCATTTATTCACTTTTCAAAATATTATCTTCAATCTCAAAGCATACTCCTTAAATCTGAAAGTTATCTTCTTTTATTACTTTTATTATTCACCTTTCAAAATATTATCTTCTTTTATCTCAAAGCATACTCCTTAAATCTGAAAGTTATCTTCTTTTCTCACTTCATTTATTCACTTTTCAAAATATTATCTTCTTTTATCTCAAAGCATACTCCTTAAATCTGAAAGTTATCTTCTTTTCTCACTTCATTTATTCAATTTTCAAAATATTATCTTCTTTTATCTCAAAGCATACTCCTTAAATCTGAAAGTTATCTTCTTTTCTCACTTCATTTATTCACTTTTAAAAATATTATCTTCTTTTATCTCAAAGCATACTCCTTAAATCTGAAAGTTATCTTCTTTTCTCACTTCATTTATTCACTTTTCAAAATATTATCTTCAATCTCAAAGCATACTCCTTAAATCTGAAAGTTATCTTCTTTTATTACTTTTATTATTCACCTTTCAAAATATTATCTTCTTTTATCTCAAAGCATACTCCTTAAATCTGAAAGTTATCTTCTTTTCTCACTTCATTTATTCACTTTTCAAAATATTATCTTCTTTTATCTCAAAGCATACTCCTTAAATCTGAAAGTTATCTTCTTTTCTCACTTCATTTATTCACTTTTCAAAATATTATCTTCTTTTATCTCAAAGCATACTCCTTAAATCTGAAAGTTATCTTCTTTTCTCACTTCATTTATTCACTTTTCAAAATATTATCTTCTTTTATCTCAAAGCATACTCCTTAAATCTGAAAGTTATCTTCTTTTCTCACTTCATTTATTCACTTTTCAAAATATTATCTTCTTTTATCTCAAAGCATACTCCTTAAATCTGAAAGTTATCTTCTTTTCTCACTTCATTTATTCACTTTTCAAAATATTATCTTCAATCTCAAAGCATACTCCTTAAATCTGAAAGTTATCTTCTTTTATTACTTTTATTATTCACTTTTCAAAATATTATCTTCTTTTATCTCAAAGCATACTCCTTAAATCTGAAAGTTATCTTCTTTTCTCACTTCATTTATTCACTTTTCAAAATATTATCTTCAATCTCAAAGCATACTCCTTAAATTTGAAAGTTATCTTCTTTTATTACTTTTATTATTCACCTTTCAAAATATTATCTTCTTTTATCTCAAAGCATACTCCTTAAATCTGAAAGTTATCTTCTTTTCTCACTTCATTTATTCACTTTTCAAAATATTATCTTCTTTTATCTCAAAGCATACTCCTTAAATCTGAAAGTTATCTTCTTTTCTCACTTCATTTATTCACTTTTCAAAATATTATCTTCTTTTATCTCAAAGCATACTCCTTAAATCTGAAAGTTATCTTCTTTTATTACTTTTATTATTCACTTTTCAAAATATTATCTTCTTTTATCTCAAAGCATACTCCTTAAATCTGAAAGTTATCTTCTTTTCTCACTTCATTTATTCACTTTTCAAAATATTATCTTCAATCTCAAAGCATACTCCTTAAATCTGAAAGTCTATCTTCTTTTCTCACTTCATTTATTCACTTTTCAAAATATTATCTTCTTTTATCTCAAAGCATACTCCTTAAATCTGAAAGTTATCTTCTTTTATTACTTTTATTATTCACTTTTCAAAATATTATCTTCTTTTATCTCAAAGCATACTCCTTAAATCTGAAAGTTATCTTCTTTTCTCACTTCATTTATTCACTTTTCAAAATATTATCTTCTTTTATCTCAAAGCATACTCCTTAAATCTGAAAGTTATCTTCTTTTCTCACTTCATTTATTCACTTTTCAAAATATTATCTTTTATCTCAAAGCATACTCCTTAAATCTGAAAGTTATCTTCTTTTATTACTTTTATTATTCACTTTTCAAAATATTATCTTCTTTTATCTCAAAGCATACTCCTTAAATCTGAAAGTTATCTTCTTTTCTCACTTCATTTATTCACTTTTCAAAATATTATCTTCTTTTATCTCAAAGCATACTCCTTAATCTGAAAGTTATCTTCTTTTCTCACTTCATTTATTCACTTTTCAAAATATTATCTTCAATCTCAAAGCATACTCCTTAAATCTGAAAGTCTATCTTCTTTTATTACTTTTATTATTCACTTTTCAAAATATTATCTTCTTTTATCTCAAAGCATACTCCTTAAATCTGAAAGTTATCTTCTTTTATTACTTTTATTATTCACTTTTCAAAATATTATCTTCTTTTATCTCAAAGCATACTCCTTAAATCTGAAAGTTATCTTCTTTTATTACTTTTATTATTCACTTTTCAAAATATTATCTTCTTTTATCTCAAAGCATACTCCTTAAATCTGAAAGTTATCTTCTTTTATTACTTTTATTATTCACTTTTCAAAATATTATCTTCTTTTATCTCAAAGCATACTCCTTAAATCTGAAAGTTATCTTCTTTTATTACTTTTATTATTCACTTTTCAAAATATTATCTTCTTTTATCTCAAAGCATACTCCTTAAATCTGAAAGTTATCTTCTTTTCTCACTTCATTTATTCACTTTTCAAAATATTAATCTTCTTTTATCTCAAAGCATACTCCTTAAATCTGAAAGTCTATCTTCTTTTCTCACTTCATTTATTCACTTTTCAAAATATTATCTTCTTTTATCTCAAAGCATACTCCTTAAATCTGAAAGTTATCTTCTTTTCTCACTTCATTTATTCACTTTTCAAAATATTATCTTCTTTTATCTCAAAGCATACTCCTTAAATCTGAAAGTTATCTTCTTTTCTCACTTCATTTATTCACTTTTCAAAATATTATCTTCTTTTATCTCAAAGCATACTCCTTAAATCTGAAAGTTATCTTCTTTTCTCACTTCATTTATTCACTTTTCAAAATATTATCTTCTTTTATCTCAAAGCATACTCCTTAAATCTGAAAGTTATCTTCTTTTCTTACTTCATTTATTCACTTTTCAAAATATTATCTTTTATCTCAAAGCATACTCCTTAAATCTGAAAGTTATCTTCTTTTATTACTTTTATTATTCACTTTTCAAATATTATCTTCTTTTATCTCAAAGCATACTCCTTAAATCTGAAAGTTATCTTCTTTTATTACTTTTATTATTCACTTTTCAAAATATTATCTTTTATCTCAAAGCATACTCCTTAAATCTGAAAGTTATCTTCTTTTATTACTTTTATTATTCACCTTTCAAAATATTATCTTCTTTTATCTCAAAGCATACTCCTTAAATCTGAAAGTTATCTTCTTTTCTCACTTCATTTATTCACTTTTCAAAATATTATCTTCAATCTCAAAGCATACTCCTTAAATCTGAAAGTTATCTTCTTTTATTACTTTTAATATTCACTTTTCAAATATTATCTTCTTTTATCTCAAAGCATACTCCTTAAATCTGAAAGTTATCTTCTTTTCTCACTTCATTTATTCACTTTTCAAAATATTATCTTCTTTTATCTCAAAGCATACTCCTTAAATCTGAAAGTTATCTTCTTTTCTCACTTCATTTATTCACTTTTCAAAATATTATCTTCTTTTATCTCAAAGCATACTCCTTAAATCTGAAAGTTATCTTCTTTTCTCACTTCATTTATTCACTTTTCAAAATATTATCTTCTTTTATCTCAAAGCATACTCCTTAAATCTGAAAGTTATCTTCTTTTCTCACTTCATTTATTCACTTTTCAAAATATTATCTTCTTTTTATCTCAAAGCATACTCCTTAAATCTGAAAGTCTATCTTCTTTTCTCACTTCATTTATTCACTTTTCAAAATATTATCTTCTTTTATCTCAAAGCATACTCCTTAAATCTGAAAGTTATCTTCTTTTATTACTTTTAATATTCACTTTTCAAAATATTATCTTCTTTTATCTCAAAGCATACTCCTTAAATCTGAAAGTTATCTTCTTTTCTCACTTCATTTATTCACTTTTCAAAATATTATCTTCTTTTATCTCAAAGCATACTCCTTAAATCTGAAAGTTATCTTCTTTTCTCACTTCATTTATTCACTTTTTCAAAATATTATCTTTTATCTCAAAGCATACTCCTTAAATCTGAAAGTTATCTTCTTTTCTCACTTCATTTATTCACTTTTCAAAATATTATCTTCTTTTATCTCAAAGCATACTCCTTAAATCTGAAAGTTATCTTCTTTTCTCACTTCATTTATTCACTTTTAAAAATATTATCTTCTTTTATCTCAAAGCATACTCCTTAAATCTGAAAGTTATCTTCTTTTATTACTTTTATTATTCACTTTTCAAAATATTATCTTCTTTTATCTCAAAGCATACTCCTTAAATCTGAAAGTTATCTTCTTTTCTCACTTCATTTATTCACTTTTCAAAATATTATCTTCAATCTCAAAGCATACTCCTTAAATCTGAAAGTTATCTTCTTTTATTACTTTTATTATTCACTTTTCAAAATATTATCTTCTTTTATCTCAAAGCATACTCCTTAAATCTGAAAGTTATCTTCTTTTATTACTTTTATTATTCACTTTTCAAAATATTATCTTCTTTTATCTCAAAGCATACTCCTTAAATCTGAAAGTTATCTTCTTTTCTCACTTCATTTATTCACTTTTCAAAATATTATCTTCAATCTCAAAGCATACTCCTTAAATCTGAAAGTTATCTTCTTTTATTACTTTTATTATTCACCTTTCAAAATATTATCTTCTTTTATCTCAAAGCATACTCCTTAAATCTGAAAGTTATCTTCTTTTCTCACTTCATTTATTCACTTTTCAAAATATTATCTTCTTTTATCTCAAAGCATACTCCTTAAATCTGAAAGTTATCTTCTTTTCTCACTTCATTTATTCACTTTTAAAAATATTATCTTCTTTTATCTCAAAGCATACTCCTTAAATCTGAAAGTTATCTTCTTTTCTCACTTCATTTATTCACTTTTCAAAATATTATCTTCAATCTCAAAGCATACTCCTTAAATCTGAAAGTTATCTTCTTTTATTACTTTTATTATTCACTTTTCAAAATATTATCTTCTTTTATCTCAAAGCATACTCCTTAAATCTGAAAGTTATCTTCTTTTCTCACTTCATTTATTCACTTTTAAAAATATTATCTTCAATCTCAAAGCATACTCCTTAAATCTGAAAGTTATCTTCTTTTATTACTTTTATTATTCACCTTTCAAAATATTATCTTCTTTTATCTCAAAGCATACTCCTTAAATCTGAAAGTTATCTTCTTTTCTCACTTCATTTATTCACTTTTCAAAATATTATCTTCTTTTATCTCAAAGCATACTCCTTAAATCTGAAAGTTATCTTCTTTTCTCACTTCATTTATTCACTTTTCAAAATATTATCTTCTTTTATCTCAAAGCATACTCCTTAAATCTGAAAGTTATCTTCTTTTATTACTTTTATTATTCACTTTTCAAAATATTATCTTCTTTTATCTCAAAGCATACTCCTTAAATCTGAAAGTTATCTTCTTTTATTACTTTTATTATTCACTTTTCAAAATATTATCTTCTTTTATCTCAAAGCATACTCCTTAAATCTGAAAGTTATCTTCTTTTCTCACTTCATTTATTCACTTTTCAAAATATTATCTTCAATCTCAAAGCATACTCCTTAAATCTGAAAGTTATCTTCTTTTATTACTTTTATTATTCACCTTTCAAAATATTATCTTCTTTTATCTCAAAGCATACTCCTTAAATCTGAAAGTTATCTTCTTTTCTCACTTCATTTATTCACTTTTCAAAATATTATCTTCAATCTCAAAGCATACTCCTTAAATCTGAAAGTTATCTTCTTTTCTCACTTCATTTATTCACTTTTCAAAATATTATCTTCAATCTCAAAGCATACTCCTTAAATCTGAAAGTTATCTTCTTTTATTACTTTTATTATTCACTTTTCAAAATATTATCTTCTTTTATCTCAAAGCATACTCCTTAAATCTGAAAGTTATCTTCTTTTCTCACTTCATTTATTCACTTTTCAAAATATTATCTTCAATCTCAAAGCATACTCCTTAAATCTGAAAGTTATCTTCTTTTATTACTTTTATTATTCACCTTTCAAAATATTATCTTCTTTTATCTCAAAGCATACTCCTTAAATCTGAAAGTTATCTTCTTTTCTCACTTCATTTATTCACTTTTCAAAATATTATCTTCAATCTCAAAGCATACTCCTTAAATCTGAAAGTTATCTTCTTTTATTACTTTTATTATTCACTTTTCAAAATATTATCTTCTTTTATCTCAAAGCATACTCCTTAAATCTGAAAGTTATCTTCTTTTCTCACTTCATTTATTCACTTTTAAAAATATTATCTTCTTTTATCTCAAAGCATACTCCTTAAATCTGAAAGTTATCTTCTTTTATTACTTTTATTATTCACTTTTCAAAATATTATCTTCTTTTATCTCAAAGCATACTCCTTAAATCTGAAAGTTATCTTCTTTTCTCACTTCATTTATTCACTTTTCAAAATATTATCTTCAATCTCAAAGCATACTCCTTAAATCTGAAAGTTATCTTCTTTTATTACTTTTATTATTCACTTTTCAAAATATTATCTTCTTTTATCTCAAAGCATACTCCTTAAATCTGAAAGTTATCTTCTTTTATTACTTTTATTATTCACTTTTCAAAATATTATCTTCTTTTATCTCAAAGCATACTCCTTAAATCTGAAAGTTATCTTCTTTTCTCACTTCATTTATTCACTTTTCAAAATATTATCTTCAATCTCAAAGCATACTCCTTAAATCTGAAAGTTATCTTCTTTTATTACTTTTATTATTCACCTTTCAAAATATTATCTTCTTTTATCTCAAAGCATACTCCTTAAATCTGAAAGTTATCTTCTTTTCTCACTTCATTTATTCACTTTTCAAAATATTATCTTCTTTTATCTCAAAGCATACTCCTTAAATCTGAAAGTTATCTTCTTTTCTCACTTCATTTATTCACTTTTAAAAATATTATCTTCTTTTATCTCAAAGCATACTCCTTAAATCTGAAAGTTATCTTCTTTTCTCACTTCATTTATTCACTTTTCAAAATATTATCTTCAATCTCAAAGCATACTCCTTAAATCTGAAAGTTATCTTCTTTTATTACTTTTATTATTCACCTTTCAAAATATTATCTTCTTTTATCTCAAAGCATACTCCTTAAATCTGAAAGTTATCTTCTTTTCTCACTTCATTTATTCACTTTTCAAAATATTATCTTCTTTTATCTCAAAGCATACTCCTTAAATCTGAAAGTTATCTTCTTTTCTCACTTCATTTATTCACTTTTCAAAATATTATCTTCTTTTATCTCAAAGCATACTCCTTAAATCTGAAAGTTATCTTCTTTTATTACTTTTATTATTCACTTTTCAAAATATTATCTTCTTTTATCTCAAAGCATACTCCTTAAATCTGAAAGTTATCTTCTTTTATTACTTTTATTATTCACTTTTCAAAATATTATCTTCTTTTATCTCAAAGCATACTCCTTAAATCTGAAAGTTATCTTCTTTTCTCACTTCATTTATTCACTTTTCAAAATATTATCTTCAATCTCAAAGCATACTCCTTAAATCTGAAAGTTATCTTCTTTTATTACTTTTATTATTCACCTTTCAAAATATTATCTTCTTTTATCTCAAAGCATACTCCTTAAATCTGAAAGTTATCTTCTTTTCTCACTTCATTTATTCACTTTTCAAAATATTATCTTCAATCTCAAAGCATACTCCTTAAATCTGAAAGTTATCTTCTTTTCTCACTTCATTTATTCACTTTTCAAAATATTATCTTCAATCTCAAAGCATACTCCTTAAATCTGAAAGTTATCTTCTTTTATTACTTTTATTATTCACTTTTCAAAATATTATCTTCTTTTATCTCAAAGCATACTCCTTAAATCTGAAAGTTATCTTCTTTTCTCACTTCATTTATTCACTTTTCAAAATATTATCTTCAATCTCAAAGCATACTCCTTAAATCTGAAAGTTATCTTCTTTTATTACTTTTATTATTCACCTTTCAAAATATTATCTTCTTTTATCTCAAAGCATACTCCTTAAATCTGAAAGTTATCTTCTTTTCTCACTTCATTTATTCACTTTTCAAAATATTATCTTCAATCTCAAAGCATACTCCTTAAATCTGAAAGTTATCTTCTTTTATTACTTTTATTATTCACTTTTCAAAATATTATCTTCTTTTATCTCAAAGCATACTCCTTAAATCTGAAAGTTATCTTCTTTTCTCACTTCATTTATTCACTTTTAAAAATATTATCTTCTTTTATCTCAAAGCATACTCCTTAAATCTGAAAGTTATCTTCTTTTATTACTTTTATTATTCACTTTTCAAAATATTATCTTCTTTTATCTCAAAGCATACTCCTTAAATCTGAAAGTTATCTTCTTTTCTCACTTCATTTATTCACTTTTCAAAATATTATCTTCAATCTCAAAGCATACTCCTTAAATCTGAAAGTTATCTTCTTTTATTACTTTTATTATTCACTTTTCAAAATATTATCTTCTTTTATCTCAAAGCATACTCCTTAAATCTGAAAGTTATCTTCTTTTATTACTTTTATTATTCACTTTTCAAAATATTATCTTCTTTTATCTCAAAGCATACTCCTTAAATCTGAAAGTTATCTTCTTTTCTCACTTCATTTATTCACTTTTCAAAATATTATCTTCAATCTCAAAGCATACTCCTTAAATCTGAAAGTTATCTTCTTTTATTACTTTTATTATTCACCTTTCAAAATATTATCTTCTTTTATCTCAAAGCATACTCCTTAAATCTGAAAGTTATCTTCTTTTCTCACTTCATTTATTCACTTTTCAAAATATTATCTTCTTTTATCTCAAAGCATACTCCTTAAATCTGAAAGTTATCTTCTTTTCTCACTTCATTTATTCACTTTTAAAAATATTATCTTCTTTTATCTCAAAGCATACTCCTTAAATCTGAAAGTTATCTTCTTTTCTCACTTCATTTATTCACTTTTCAAAATATTATCTTCAATCTCAAAGCATACTCCTTAAATCTGAAAGTTATCTTCTTTTATTACTTTTATTATTCACTTTTCAAAATATTATCTTCTTTTATCTCAAAGCATACTCCTTAAATCTGAAAGTTATCTTCTTTTCTCACTTCATTTATTCACTTTTCAAAATATTATCTTCAATCTCAAAGCATACTCCTTAAATCTGAAAGTTATCTTCTTTTATTACTTTTATTATTCACCTTTCAAAATATTATCTTCTTTTATCTCAAAGCATACTCCTTAAATCTGAAAGTTATCTTCTTTTCTCACTTCATTTATTCACTTTTCAAAATATTATCTTCTTTTATCTCAAAGCATACTCCTTAAATCTGAAAGTTATCTTCTTTTCTCACTTCATTTATTCACTTTTCAAAATATTATCTTCAATCTCAAAGCATACTCCTTAAATCTGAAAGTTATCTTCTTTTATTACTTTTATTATTCACTTTTCAAAATATTATCTTCTTTTATCTCAAAGCATACTCCTTAAATCTGAAAGTTATCTTCTTTTATTACTTTTATTATTCACTTTTCAAAATATTATCTTCTTTTATCTCAAAGCATACTCCTTAAATCTGAAAGTTATCTTCTTTTCTCACTTCATTTATTCACTTTTCAAAATATTATCTTCAATCTCAAAGCATACTCCTTAAATCTGAAAGTTATCTTCTTTTATTACTTTTATTATTCACCTTTCAAAATATTATCTTCTTTTATCTCAAAGCATACTCCTTAAATCTGAAAGTTATCTTCTTTTATTACTTTTATTATTCACTTTTCAAAATATTATCTTCTTTTATCTCAAAGCATACTCCTTAAATCTGAAAGTTATCTTCTTTTCTCACTTCATTTATTCACTTTTCAAAATATTATCTTCAATCTCAAAGCATACTCCTTAAATCTGAAAGTTATCTTCTTTTATTACTTTTATTATTCACCTTTCAAAATATTATCTTCTTTTATCTCAAAGCATACTCCTTAAATCTGAAAGTTATCTTCTTTTCTCACTTCATTTATTCACTTTTCAAAATATTATCTTCAATCTCAAAGCATACTCCTTAAATCTGAAAGTTATCTTCTTTTCTCACTTCATTTATTCACTTTTCAAAATATTATCTTCAATCTCAAAGCATACTCCTTAAATCTGAAAGTTATCTTCTTTTCTCACTTCATTTATTCACTTTTAAAAATATTATCTTCTTTTATCTCAAAGCATACTCCTTAAATCTGAAAGTTATCTTCTTTTCTCACTTCATTTATTCACTTTTCAAAATATTATCTTCAATCTCAAAGCATACTCCTTAAATCTGAAAGTTATCTTCTTTTATTACTTTTATTATTCACTTTTCAAAATATTATCTTCTTTTATCTCAAAGCATACTCCTTAAATCTGAAAGTTATCTTCTTTTATTACTTTTATTATTCACTTTTCAAAATATTATCTTCTTTTATCTCAAAGCATACTCCTTAAATCTGAAAGTTATCTTCTTTTATTACTTTTATTATTCACTTTTCAAAATATTATCTTCTTTTATCTCAAAGCATACTCCTTAAATCTGAAAGTTATCTTCTTTTCTCACTTCATTTATTCACTTTTCAAAATATTATCTTCAATCTCAAAGCATACTCCTTAAATCTGAAAGTTATCTTCTTTTATTACTTTTATTATTCACCTTTCAAAATATTATCTTCTTTTATCTCAAAGCATACTCCTTAAATCTGAAAGTTATCTTCTTTTCTCACTTCATTTATTCACTTTTCAAAATATTATCTTCTTTTATCTCAAAGCATACTCCTTAAATCTGAAAGTTATCTTCTTTTCTCACTTCATTTATTCACTTTTCAAAATATTATCTTCTTTTATCTCAAAGCATACTCCTTAAATCTGAAAGTTATCTTCTTTTCTCACTTCATTTATTCACTTTTCAAAATATTATCTTCTTTTATCTCAAAGCATACTCCTTAAATCTGAAAGTTATCTTCTTTTATTACTTTTATTATTCACTTTTCAAAATATTATCTTCTTTTATCTCAAAGCATACTCCTTAAATCTGAAAGTTATCTTCTTTTATTACTTTTATTATTCACTTTTCAAAATATTATCTTCAATCTCAAAGCATACTCCTTAAATCTGAAAGTTATCTTCTTTTCTCACTTCATTTATTCACTTTTCAAAATATTATCTTTTATCTCAAAGCATACTCCTTAAATCTGAAAGTTATCTTCTTTTATTACTTTTATTATTCACTTTTCAAAATATTATCTTCTTTTATCTCAAAGCATACTCCTTAAATCTGAAAGTTATCTTCTTTTATTACTTTTATTATTCACTTTTCAAAATATTATCTTCTTTTATCTCAAAGCATACTCCTTAAATCTGAAAGTTATCTTCTTTTATTACTTTTATTATTCACTTTTCAAAATATTATCTTCTTTTATCTCAAAGCATACTCCTTAAATCTGAAAGTTATCTTCTTTTCTCACTTCATTTATTCACTTTTCAAAATATTATCTTCAATCTCAAAGCATACTCCTTAAATCTGAAAGTTATCTTCTTTTCTCACTTCATTTATTCACTTTTAAAAATATTATCTTCAATCTCAAAGCATACTCCTTAAATCTGAAAGTTATCTTCTTTTATTACTTTTATTATTCACTTTTCAAAATATTATCTTCTTTTATCTCAAAGCATACTCCTTAAATCTGAAAGTTATCTTCTTTTATTACTTTTATTATTCACTTTTCAAAATATTATCTTCTTTTATCTCAAAGCATACTCCTTAAATCTGAAAGTTATCTTCTTTTATTACTTTTATTATTCACTTTTCAAAATATTATCTTCTTTTATCTCAAAGCATACTCCTTAAATCTGAAAGTTATATTCTTTTCTCACTTCATTTATTCACTTTTCAAAATATTATCTTCAATCTCAAAGCATACTCCTTAAATCTGAAAGTTATCTTCTTTTCTCACTTCATTTATTCACTTTTAAAAATATTATCTTCTTTTATCTCAAAGCATACTCCTTAAATCTGAAAGTTATCTTCTTTTCTCACTTCATTTATTCACTTTTCAAAATATTATCTTTTATCTCAAAGCATACTCCTTAAATCTGAAAGTTATCTTCTTTTCTCACTTCATTTATTCACTTTTCAAAATATTATCTTCAATCTCAAAGCATACTCCTTAAATCTGAAAGTTATCTTCTTTTATTACTTTTATTATTCACCTTTCAAAATATTATCTTCTTTTATCTCAAAGCATACTCCTTAAATCTGAAAGTTATCTTCTTTTCTCACTTCATTTATTCACTTTTCAAAATATTATCTTCTTTTATCTCAAAGCATACTCCTTAAATCTGAAAGTTATCTTCTTTTCTCACTTCATTTATTCACTTTTCAAAATATTATCTTCTTTTATCTCAAAGCATACTCCTTAAATCTGAAAGTTATCTTCTTTTATTACTTTTATTATTCACTTTTCAAAATATTATCTTCTTTTATCTCAAAGCATACTCCTTAAATCTGAAAGTTATCTTCTTTTATTACTTTTATTATTCACTTTTCAAAATATTATCTTCTTTTATCTCAAAGCATACTCCTTAAATCTGAAAGTTATCTTCTTTTCTCACTTCATTTATTCACTTTTCAAAATATTATCTTCAATCTCAAAGCATACTCCTTAAATCTGAAAGTTATCTTCTTTTATTACTTTTATTATTCACTTTTCAAAATATTATCTTCTTTTATCTCAAAGCATACTCCTTAAATCTGAAAGTTATCTTCTTTTATTACTTTTATTATTCACTTTTCAAAATATTATCTTCTTTTATCTCAAAGCATACTCCTTAAATCTGAAAGTTATCTTCTTTTCTCACTTCATTTATTCACTTTTCAAAATATTATCTTCAATCTCAAAGCATACTCCTTAAATCTGAAAGTTATCTTCTTTTATTACTTTTATTATTCACCTTTCAAAATATTATCTTCTTTTATCTCAAAGCATACTCCTTAAATCTGAAAGTTATCTTCTTTTCTCACTTCATTTATTCACTTTTCAAAATATTATCTTCAATCTCAAAGCATACTCCTTAAATCTGAAAGTTATCTTCTTTTCTCACTTCATTTATTCACTTTTCAAAATATTATCTTCAATCTCAAAGCATACTCCTTAAATCTGAAAGTTATCTTCTTTTCTCACTTCATTTATTCACTTTTAAAAATATTATCTTCTTTTATCTCAAAGCATACTCCTTAAATCTGAAAGTTATCTTCTTTTCTCACTTCATTTATTCACTTTTCAAAATATTATCTTCAATCTCAAAGCATACTCCTTAAATCTGAAAGTTATCTTCTTTTATTACTTTTATTATTCACTTTTCAAAATATTATCTTCTTTTATCTCAAAGCATACTCCTTAAATCTGAAAGTTATCTTCTTTTATTACTTTTATTATTCACTTTTCAAAATATTATCTTCTTTTATCTCAAAGCATACTCCTTAAATCTGAAAGTTATCTTCTTTTATTACTTTTATTATTCACTTTTCAAAATATTATCTTCTTTTATCTCAAAGCATACTCCTTAAATCTGAAAGTTATCTTCTTTTCTCACTTCATTTATTCACTTTTCAAAATATTATCTTCAATCTCAAAGCATACTCCTTAAATCTGAAAGTTATCTTCTTTTATTACTTTTATTATTCACCTTTCAAAATATTATCTTCTTTTATCTCAAAGCATACTCCTTAAATCTGAAAGTTATCTTCTTTTCTCACTTCATTTATTCACTTTTCAAAATATTATCTTCAATCTCAAAGCATACTCCTTAAATCTGAAAGTTATCTTCTTTTATTACTTTTATTATTCACTTTTCAAAATATTATCTTCAATCTCAAAGCATACTCCTTAAATCTGAAAGTTATCTTCTTTTATTACTTTTATTATTCACTTTTCAAAATATTATCTTCTTTTATCTCAAAGCATACTCCTTAAATCTGAAAGTTATCTTCTTTTCTCACTTCATTTATTCACTTTTCAAAATATTATCTTCAATCTCAAAGCATACTCCTTAAATCTGAAAGTTATCTTCTTTTATTACTTTTATTATTCACCTTTCAAAATATTATCTTCTTTTATCTCAAAGCATACTCCTTAAATCTGAAAGTTATCTTCTTTTCTCACTTCATTTATTCACTTTTCAAAATATTATCTTCAATCTCAAAGCATACTCCTTAAATCTGAAAGTTATCTTCTTTTATTACTTTTATTATTCACTTTTCAAAATATTATCTTCTTTTATCTCAAAGCATACTCCTTAAATCTGAAAGTTATCTTCTTTTCTCACTTCATTTATTCACTTTTCAAAATATTATCTTCAATCTCAAAGCATACTCCTTAAATCTGAAAGTTATCTTCTTTTATTACTTTTATTATTCACTTTTCAAAATATTATCTTCTTTTATCTCAAAGCATACTCCTTAAATCTGAAAGTTATCTTCTTTTATTACTTTTATTATTCACTTTTCAAAATATTATCTTCTTTTATCTCAAAGCATACTCCTTAAATCTGAAAGTTATCTTCTTTTCTCACTTCATTTATTCACTTTTCAAAATATTATCTTCAATCTCAAAGCATACTCCTTAAATCTGAAAGTTATCTTCTTTTATTACTTTTATTATTCACCTTTCAAAATATTATCTTCTTTTATCTCAAAGCATACTCCTTAAATCTGAAAGTTATCTTCTTTTCTCACTTCATTTATTCACTTTTCAAAATATTATCTTCAATCTCAAAGCATACTCCTTAAATCTGAAAGTTATCTTCTTTTATTACTTTTATTATTCACCTTTCAAAATATTATCTTCTTTTATCTCAAAGCATACTCCTTAAATCTGAAAGTTATCTTCTTTTCTCACTTCATTTATTCACTTTTCAAAATATTATCTTCTTTTATCTCAAAGCATACTCCTTAAATCTGAAAGTTATCTTCTTTTATTACTTTTATTATTCACCTTTCAAAATATTATCTTCTTTTATCTCAAAGCATACTCCTTAAATCTGAAAGTTATCTTCTTTTCTCACTTCATTTATTCACTTTTCAAAATATTATCTTTTATCTCAAAGCATACTCCTTAAATCTGAAAGTTATCTTCTTTTATTACTTTTATTATTCACCTTTCAAAATATTATCTTCTTTTATCTCAAAGCATACTCCTTAAATCTGAAAGTTATCTTCTTTTCTCACTTCATTTATTCACTTTTCAAAATATTATCTTCTTTTATCTCAAAGCATACTCCTTAAATCTGAAAGTTATCTTCTTTTCTCACTTCATTTATTCACTTTTCAAAATATTATCTTCTTTTATCTCAAAGCATACTCCTTAAATCTGAAAGTTATCTTCTTTTCTCACTTCATTTATTCACCTTTCAAAATATTATCTTCTTTTATCTCAAAGCATACTCCTTAAATCTGAAAGTTATCTTCTTTTATTACTTTTATTATTCACTTTTCAAAATATTATCTTCTTTTATCTCAAAGCATACTCCTTAAATCTGAAAGTTATCTTCTTTTCTCACTTCATTTATTCACTTTTCAAAATATTATCTTCAATCTCAAAGCATACTCCTTAAATCTGAAAGTTATCTTCTTTTATTACTTTTATTATTCACTTTTCAAAATATTATCTTCTTTTATCTCAAAGCATACTCCTTAAATCTGAAAGTTATCTTCTTTTCTCACTTCATTTATTCACTTTTCAAAATATTATCTTCAATCTCAAAGCATACTCCTTAAATCTGAAAGTTATCTTCTTTTATTACTTTTATTATTCACCTTTCAAAATATTATCTTCTTTTATCTCAAAGCATACTCCTTAAATCTGTAATTTTTTCTTCCTTTCTCACTTCATTTATTCACTTTTCAAAATATTATCTTCAATCTCAAAGCATACTCCTTAAATCTGAAAGTTATCTTCTTTTATTACTTTTA
The DNA here is from genome assembly GCA_946699065.1 of Loxodes magnus. Lineage (NCBI taxonomy): Eukaryota > Ciliophora > Karyorelictea > Loxodida > Loxodidae > Loxodes > Loxodes magnus. The sequence continues at coordinate 17,079 of CAMPDV010004926.1, forward strand.
TTATTCACTTTTCAAAATATTATCTTCTTTTATCTCAAAGCATACTCCTTAAATCTGAAAGTTATCTTCTTTTCTCACTTCATTTATTCACTTTTCAAAATATTATCTTTTATCTCAAAGCATACTCCTTAAATCTGAAAGTTATCTTCTTTTATTACTTTAGTATTCACTTTTCAAAATATTATCTTCTTTTATCTCAAAGCATACTCCTTAAATCTGAAAGTTATCTTCTTTTCTCACTTCATTTATTCACTTTTAAAAATATTATCTTCTTTTATCTCAAAGCATACTCCTTAAATCTGAAAGTTATCTTCTTTTCTCACTTCATTTATTCACTTTTCAAAATATTATCTTCTTTTATCTCAAAGCATACTCCTTAAATCTGAAAGTTATCTTCTTTTCTCACTTCATTTATTCACTTTTCAAAATATTATCTTCTTTTATCTCAAAGCATACTCCTTAAATCTGAAAGTTATCTTCTTTTCTCACTTCATTTATTCACTTTTCAAAATATTATCTTCTTTTATCTCAAAGCATACTCCTTAAATCTGAAAGTTATCTTCTTTTATTACTTTTATTATTCACTTTTCAAAATATTATCTTCTTTTATCTCAAAGCATACTCCTTAAATCTGAAAGTTATCTTCTTTTCTCACTTCATTTATTCACTTTTCAAAATATTATCTTCTTTTATCTCAAAGCATACTCCTTAAATCTGAAAGTTATCTTCTTTTCTCACTTCATTTATTCACTTTTCAAAATATTATCTTCAATCTCAAAGCATACTCCTTAAATCTGAAAGTTATCTTCTTTTCTCACTTCATTTATTCACTTTTCAAAATATTATCTTCTTTTATCTCAAAGCATACTCCTTAAATCTGAAAGTTATCTTCTTTTCTCACTTCATTTATTCACTTTTCAAAATATTATCTTCAATCTCAAAGCATACTCCTTAAATCTGAAAGTTATCTTCTTTTATTACTTTTATTATTCACCTTTCAAAATATTATCTTCTTTTATCTCAAAGCATACTCCTTAAATCTGAAAGTTATCTTCTTTTCTCACTTCATTTATTCACTTTTCAAAATATTATCTTCTTTTATCTCAAAGCATACTCCTTAAATCTGAAAGTTATCTTCTTTTATTACTTTTATTATTCACCTTTCAAAATATTATCTTCTTTTATCTCAAAGCATACTCCTTAAATCTGAAAGTTATCTTCTTTTCTCACTTCATTTATTCACTTTTCAAAATATTATCTTTTATCTCAAAGCATACTCCTTAAATCTGAAAGTTATCTTCTTTTATTACTTTTATTATTCACCTTTCAAAATATTATCTTCTTTTATCTCAAAGCATACTCCTTAAATCTGAAAGTTATCTTCTTTTCTCACTTCATTTATTCACTTTTCAAAATATTATCTTCTTTTATCTCAAAGCATACTCCTTAAATCTGAAAGTTATCTTCTTTTCTCACTTCATTTATTCACTTTTCAAAATATTATCTTCTTTTATCTCAAAGCATACTCCTTAAATCTGAAAGTTATCTTCTTTTCTCACTTCATTTATTCACTTTTCAAAATATTATCTTCTTTTATCTCAAAGCATACTCCTTAAATCTGAAAGTTATCTTCTTTTATTACTTTTATTATTCACTTTTCAAAATATTATCTTCTTTTATCTCAAAGCATACTCCTTAAATCTGAAAGTTATCTTCTTTTCTCACTTCATTTATTCACTTTTCAAAATATTATCTTCTTTTATCTCAAAGCATACTCCTTAAATCTGAAAGTTATCTTCTTTTCTCACTTCATTTATTCACTTTTCAAAATATTATCTTCTTTTATCTCAAAGCATACTCCTTAAATCTGAAAGTTATCTTCTTTTATTACTTTTATTATTCACTTTTCAAAATATTATCTTCTTTTATCTCAAAGCATACTCCTTAAATCTGAAAGTTATCTTCTTTTATTACTTTTATTATTCACTTTTCAAAATATTATCTTCTTTTATCTCAAAGCATACTCCTTAAATCTGAAAGTTATCTTCTTTTCTCACTTCATTTATTCACTTTTCAAAATATTATCTTCAATCTCAAAGCATACTCCTTAAATCTGAAAGTTATCTTCTTTTATTACTTTTATTATTCACCTTTCAAAATATTATCTTCTTTTATCTCAAAGCATACTCCTTAAATCTGAAAGTTATCTTCTTTTCTCACTTCATTTATTCACTTTTCAAAATATTATCTTCAATCTCAAAGCATACTCCTTAAATCTGAAAGTTATCTTCTTTTCTCACTTCATTTATTCACTTTTCAAAATATTATCTTCTTTTATCTCAAAGCATACTCCTTAAATCTGAAAGTTATCTTCTTTTATTACTTTTATTATTCACTTTTCAAAATATTATCTTCTTTTATCTCAAAGCATACTCCTTAAATCTGAAAGTTATCTTCTTTTCTCACTTCATTTATTCACTTTTCAAAATATTATCTTCAATCTCAAAGCATACTCCTTAAATCTGAAAGTTATCTTCTTTTATTACTTTTATTATTCACCTTTCAAAATATTATCTTCTTTTATCTCAAAGCATACTCCTTAAATCTGAAAGTTATCTTCTTTTCTCACTTCATTTATTCACTTTTCAAAATATTATCTTCAATCTCAAAGCATACTCCTTAAATCTGAAAGTTATCTTCTTTTATTACTTTTATTATTCACTTTTCAAAATATTATCTTCTTTTATCTCAAAGCATACTCCTTAAATCTGAAAGTTATCTTCTTTTCTCACTTCATTTATTCACTTTTCAAAATATTATCTTTTATCTCAAAGCATACTCCTTAAATCTTAAAGTTATCTTCTTTTATTACTTTAGTATTCACTTTTCAAAATATTATCTTCTTTTATCTCAAAGCATACTCCTTAAATCTGAAAGTTATCTTCTTTTCTCACTTCATTTATTCACTTTTAAAAATATTATCTTCTTTTATCTCAAAGCATACTCCTTAAATCTGAAAGTTATCTTCTTTTCTCACTTCATTTATTCACTTTTAAAAATATTATCTTCTTTTATCTCAAAGCATACTCCTTAAATCTGAAAGTTATCTTCTTTTCTCACTTCATTTATTCACTTTTCAAAATATTATCTTCTTTTATCTCAAAGCATACTCCTTAAATCTGAAAGTTATCTTCTTTTCTCACTTCATTTATTCACTTTTCAAAATATTATCTTCTTTTATCTCAAAGCATACTCCTTAAATCTGAAAGTTATCTTCTTTTATTACTTTTATTATTCACTTTTCAAAATATTATCTTCTTTTATCTCAAAGCATACTCCTTAAATCTGAAAGTTATCTTCTTTTCTCACTTCATTTATTCACTTTTCAAAATATTATCTTCTTTTATCTCAAAGCATACTCCTTAAATCTGAAAGTTATCTTCTTTTCTCACTTCATTTATTCACTTTTCAAAATATTATCTTCAATCTCAAAGCATACTCCTTAAATCTGAAAGTTATCTTCTTTTCTCACTTCATTTATTCACTTTTCAAAATATTATCTTCAATCTCAAAGCATACTCCTTAAATCTGAAAGTTATCTTCTTTTATTACTTTTATTATTCACCTTTCAAAATATTATCTTCTTTTATCTCAAAGCATACTCCTTAAATCTGAAAGTTATCTTCTTTTCTCACTTCATTTATTCACTTTTCAAAATATTATCTTCAATCTCAAAGCATACTCCTTAAATCTGAAAGTTATCTTCTTTTCTCACTTTTATTATTCACCTTTCAAAATATTATCTTCTTTTATCTCAAAGCATACTCCTTAAATCTGAAAGTTATCTTCTTTTCTCACTTCATTTATTCACTTTTCAAAATATTATCTTCTTTTATCTCAAAGCATACTCCTTAAATCTGAAAGTTATCTTCTTTTCTCACTTCATTTATTCACTTTTCAAAATATTATCTTCTTTTATCTCAAAGCATACTCCTTAAATCTGAAAGTTATCTTCTTTTCTCACTTCATTTATTCACTTTTCAAAATATTATCTTCAATCTCAAAGCATACTCCTTAAATCTGAAAGTTATCTTCTTTTCTCACTTCATTTATTCACTTTTCAAAATATTATCTTCTTTTATCTCAAAGCATACTCCTTAAATCTGAAAGTTATCTTCTTTTCTCACTTCATTTATTCACTTTTCAAAATATTATCTTCTTTTATCTCAAAGCATACTCCTTAAATCTGAAAGTTATCTTCTTTTCTCACTTCATTTATTCACTTTTCAAAATATTATCTTCAATCTCAAAGCATACTCCTTAAATCTGAAAGTTATCTTCTTTTCTCACTTCATTTATTCACTTTTCAAAATATTATCTTCTTTTATCTCAAAGCATACTCCTTAAATCTGAAAGTTATCTTCTTTTCTCACTTCATTTATTCACTTTTCAAAATATTATCTTCTTTTATCTCAAAGCATACTCCTTAAATCTGAAAGTTATCTTCTTTTATTACTTTTATTATTCACTTTTCAAAATATTATCTTCTTTTATCTCAAAGCATACTCCTTAAATCTGAAAGTTATCTTCTTTTCTCACTTCATTTATTCACTTTTCAAAATATTATCTTCTTTTATCTCAAAGCATACTCCTTAAATCTGAAAGTTATCTTCTTTTCTCACTTCATTTATTCACTTTTCAAAATATTATCTTTTATCTCAAAGCATACTCCTTAAATCTGAAAGTTATCTTCTTTTCTCACTTCATTTATTCACTTTTCAAAATATTATCTTCTTTTATCTCAAAGCATACTCCTTAAATCTGAAAGTTATCTTCTTTTATTACTTTTATTATTCACTTTTCAAAATATTATCTTCTTTTATCTCAAAGCATACTCCTTAAATCTGAAAGTTATCTTCTTTTCTCACTTCATTTATTCACTTTTCAAAATATTATCTTTTATCTCAAAGCATACTCCTTAAATCTGAAAGTTATCTTCTTTTATTACTTTAGTATTCACTTTTCAAAATATTATCTTCAATCTCAAAGCATACTCCTTAAATCTGAAAGTTATCTTCTTTTCTCACTTCATTTATTCACTTTTAAAAATATTATCTTCTTTTATCTCAAAGCATACTCCTTAAATCTGAAAGTTATCTTCTTTTCTCACTTCATTTATTCACTTTTCAAAATATTATCTTCAATCTCAAAGCATACTCCTTAAATCTGAAAGTTATCTTCTTTTATTACTTTTATTATTCACTTTTCAAAATATTATCTTCTTTTATCTCAAAGCATACTCCTTAAATCTGAAAGTTATCTTCTTTTCTCACTTCATTTATTCACTTTTCAAAATATTATCTTCAATCTCAAAGCATACTCCTTAAATCTGAAAGTTATCTTCTTTTCTCACTTCATTTATTCACTTTTCAAAATATTATCTTCTTTTATCTCAAAGCATACTCCTTAAATCTGAAAGTTATCTTCTTTTCTCACTTCATTTATTCACTTTTAAAAATATTATCTCTTTTATCTCAAAGCATACTCCTTAAATCTGAAAGTTATCTTCTTTTCTCACTTCATTTATTCACTTTTCAAAATATTATCTTCAATCTCAAAGCATACTCCTTAAATCTGAAAGTTATCTTCTTTTATTACTTTTATTATTCACTTTTCAAAATATTATCTTCTTTTATCTCAAAGCATACTCCTTAAATCTGAAAGTTATCTTCTTTTCTCACTTCATTTATTCACTTTTCAAAATATTATCTTCTTTTATCTCAAAGCATACTCCTTAAATCTGAAAGTTATCTTCTTTTCTCACTTCATTTATTCACTTTTCAAAATATTATCTTCAATCTCAAAGCATACTCCTTAAATCTGAAAGTTATCTTCTTTTCTCACTTCATTTATTCACTTTTCAAAATATTATCTTCTTTTATCTCAAAGCATACTCCTTAAATCTGAAAGTTATCTTCTTTTCTCACTTCATTTATTCACTTTTCAAAATATTATCTTCTTTTATCTCAAAGCATACTCCTTAATCTGAAAGTTATCTTCTTTTCTCACTTCATTTATTCACTTTTCAAAATATTATCTTCAATCTCAAAGCATACTCCTTAAATCTGAAAGTTATCTTCTTTTCTCACTTCATTTATTCACTTTTCAAAATATTATCTTCTTTTATCTCAAAGCATACTCCTTAAATCTGAAAGTTATCTTCTTTTCTCACTTCATTTATTCACTTTTCAAAATATTATCTTCAATCTCAAAGCATACTCCTTAAATCTGAAAGTTATCTTCTTTTCTCACTTCATTTATTCACTTTTCAAAATATTATCTTCTTTTATCTCAAAGCATACTCCTTAAATCTGAAAGTTATCTTCTTTTCTCACTTCATTTATTCACTTTTCAAAATATTATCTTCAATCTCAAAGCATACTCCTTAAATCTGAAAGTTATCTTCTTTTCTCACTTCATTTATTCACTTTTCAAAATATTATCTTCAATCTCAAAGCATACTCCTTAAATCTGAAAGTTATCTTCTTTTCTCACTTCATTTATTCACTTTTCAAAATATTATCTTCTTTTATCTCAAAGCATACTCCTTAAATCTGAAAGTTATCTTCTTTTATTACTTTTATTATTCACTTTTCAAAATATTATCTTCTTTTATCTCAAAGCATACTCCTTAAATCTGAAAGTTATCTTCTTTTATTACTTTTATTATTCACTTTTCAAAATATTATCTTCTTTTATCTCAAAGCATACTCCTTAAATCTGAAAGTTATCTTCTTTTATTACTTTTATTATTCACTTTTCAAAATATTATCTTCTTTTATCTCAAAGCATACTCCTTAAATCTGAAAGTTATCTTCTTTTATTACTTTTATTATTCACTTTTCAAAATATTATCTTCAATCTCAAAGCATACTCCTTAAATCTGAAAGTTATCTTCTTTTCTCACTTCATTTATTCACTTTTCAAAATATTATCTTCTTTTATCTCAAAGCATACTCCTTAAATCTGAAAGTTATCTTCTTTTATTACTTTTATTATTCACCTTTCAAAATATTATCTTCAATCTCAAAGCATACTCCTTAAATCTGAAAGTTATCTTCTTTTCTCACTTCATTTATTCACTTTTCAAAATATTATCTTCTTTTATCTCAAAGCATACTCCTTAAATCTGAAAGTTATCTTCTTTTCTCACTTCATTTATTCACTTTTCAAAATATTATCTTCTTTTATCTCAAAGCATACTCCTTAAATCTGAAAGTTATCTTCTTTTCTCACTTCATTTATTCACTTTTCAAAATATTATCTTCTTTTATCTCAAAGCATACTCCTTAAATCTGAAAGTTATCTTCTTTTCTCACTTCATTTATTCACTTTTCAAAATATTATCTTCAATCTCAAAGCATACTCCTTAAATCTGAAAGTTATCTTCTTTTCTCACTTCATTTATTCACTTTTCAAAATATTATCTTCTTTTATCTCAAAGCATACTCCTTAAATCTGAAAGTTATCTTCTTTTCTCACTTCATTTATTCACTTTTCAAAATATTATCTTCAATCTCAAAGCATACTCCTTAAATCTGAAAGTTATCTTCTTTTATTACTTTTATTATTCACCTTTCAAAATATTATCTTCTTTTATCTCAAAGCATACTCCTTAAATCTGAAAGTTATCTTCTTTTCTCACTTCATTTATTCACTTTTCAAAATATTATCTTCAATCTCAAAGCATACTCCTTAAATCTGAAAGTTATCTTCTTTTCTCACTTCATTTATTCACTTTTCAAAATATTATCTTCTTTTATCTCAAAGCATACTCCTTAAATCTGAAAGTTATCTTCTTTTCTCACTTCATTTATTCACTTTTCAAAATATTATCTTCTTTTATCTCAAAGCATACTCCTTAAATCTGAAAGTTATCTTCTTTTATTACTTTTATTATTCACTTTTCAAAATATTATCTTCTTTTATCTCAAAGCATACTCCTTAAATCTGAAAGTTATCTTCTTTTATTACTTTTATTATTCACTTTTCAAAATATTATCTTCTTTTATCTCAAAGCATACTCCTTAAATCTGAAAGTTATCTTCTTTTCTCACTTCATTTATTCACTTTTCAAAATATTATCTTTTATCTCAAAGCATACTCCTTAAATCTGAAAGTTATCTTCTTTTCTCACTTCATTTATTCACTTTTCAAAATATTATCTTCTTTTATCTCAAAGCATACTCCTTAAATCTGAAAGTTTATCTTCTTTTCTCACTTCATTTATTCACTTTTCAAAATATTATCTTCTTTTATCTCAAAGCATACTCCTTAAATCTGAAAGTTATCTTCTTTTCTCACTTCATTTATTCACTTTTCAAAATATTATCTTCTTTTATCTCAAAGCATACTCCTTAAATCTGAAAGTTATCTTCTTTTATTACTTTTATTATTCACTTTTTCAAAATATTATCTTCTTTTATCTCAAAGCATACTCCTTAAATCTGAAAGTTATCTTCTTTTATTACTTTTATTATTCACTTTTCAAAATATTATCTTCTTTTATCTCAAAGCATACTCCTTAAATCTGAAAGTTATCTTCTTTTCTCACTTTCATTTATTCACTTTTCAAAATATTATCTTTTTATCTCAAAGCATACTCCTTAAATCTGAAAGTTATCTTCTTTTCTCACTTCATTTATTCACTTTTCAAAATATTATCTTCTTTTATCTCAAAGCATACTCCTTAAATCTGAAAGTTATCTTCTTTTCTCACTTCATTTATTCACTTTTCAAAATATTATCTTCTTTTTATCTCAAAGCATACTCCTTAAATCTGAAAGTTATCTTCTTTTCTCACTTCATTTATTCACTTTTCAAAATATTATCTTCAATCTCAAAGCATACTCCTTAAATCTGAAAGTTATCTTCTTTTCTCACTTCATTTATTCACTTTTCAAAATATTATCTTCTTTTATCTCAAAGCATACTCCTTAAATCTGAAAGTTATCTTCTTTTCTCACTTCATTTATTCACTTTTAAAAATATTATCTTCTTTTATCTCAAAGCATACTCCTTAAATCTGAAAGTTATCTTCTTTTCTCACTTCATTTATTCACTTTTCAAAATATTATCTTCTTTTATCTCAAAGCATACTCCTTAAATCTGAAAGTTATCTTCTTTTATTACTTTTATTATTCACTTTTCAAAATATTATCTTCTTTTATCTCAAAGCATACTCCTTAAATCTGAAAGTTATCTTCTTTTATTACTTTTATTATTCACTTTTCAAAATATTATCTTCTTTTATCTCAAAGCATACTCCTTAAATCTGAAAGTTATCTTCTTTTCTCACTTCATTTATTCACTTTTCAAAATATTATCTTTTATCTCAAAGCATACTCCTTAAATCTGAAAGTTATCTTCTTTTCTCACTTCATTTATTCACTTTTCAAAATATTATCTTCTTTTATCTCAAAGCATACTCCTTAAATCTGAAAGTTATCTTCTTTTCTCACTTCATTTATTCACTTTTCAAAATATTATCTCTTTTATCTCAAAGCATACTCCTTAAATCTGAAAGTTATCTTCTTTTCTCACTTCATTTATTCACTTTTCAAAATATTATCTTCAATCTCAAAGCATACTCCTTAAATCTGAAAGTTATCTTCTTTTCTCACTTCATTTATTCACTTTTCAAAATATTATCTTCTTTTATCTCAAGCATACTCCTTAAATCTGAAAGTTATCTTCTTTTCTCACTTCATTTATTCACTTTTAAAAATATTATCTTCTTTTATCTCAAAGCATACTCCTTAAATCTGAAAGTTATCTTCTTTTCTCACTTCATTTATTCACTTTTCAAAATATTATCTTCTTTTATCTCAAAGCATACTCCTTAAATCTGAAAGTTATCTTCTTTTCTCACTTCATTTATTCACTTTTCAAAATATTATCTTTTATCTCAAAGCATACTCCTTAAATCTGAAAGTTATCTTCTTTTCTCACTTCATTTATTCACTTTTCAAAATATTATCTTCTTTTATCTCAAAGCATACTCCTTAAATCTGAAAGTTATCTTCTTTTCTCACTTCATTTATTCACTTTTCAAAATATTATCTTCTTTTATCTCAAAGCATACTCCTTAAATCTGAAAGTTATCTTCTTTTCCTCACTTCATTTATTCACTTTTCAAAATATTATCTTCTTTTATCTCAAAGCATACTCCTTAAATCTGAAAGTTATCTTCTTTTCTCACTTCATTATTCACTTTTCAAAATATTATCTTCTTTTTATCTCAAAGCATACTCCTTAAATCTGAAAGTTATCTTCTTTTATTACTTTTATTATTCACTTTTCAAAATATTATCTTCTTTTATCTCAAAGCATACTCCTTAAATCTGAAAGTTATCTTCTTTTATTACTTTTATTATTCACTTTTCAAAATATTATCTTCTTTTATCTCAAAGCATACTCCTTAAATCTGAAAGTTATCTTCTTTCTCACTTCATTTATTCACTTTTCAAAATATTATCTTCAATCTCAAAGCATACTCCTTAAATCTGAAAGTTATCTTCTTTTATTACTTTTATTATTCACTTTTCAAAATATTATCTTCTTTTATCTCAAAGCATACTCCTTAAATCTGAAAGTTATCTTCTTTTCTCACTTCATTTATTCACTTTTCAAAATATTATCTTCTTTTATCTCAAAGCATACTCCTTAAATCTGAAAGTTATCTTCTTTTCTCACTTAATTTATTCACTTTTCAAAATATTATCTTCTTTTATCTCAAAGCATACTCCTTAAATCTGAAAGTTATCTTCTTTTCTCACTTCATTTATTCACTTTTAAAAATATTATCTTCTTTTATCTCAAAGCATACTCCTTAAATCTGAAAGTTATCTTCTTTTCCTCACTTCATTTATTCACTTTTCAAAATATTATCTTCAATCTCAAAGCATACTCCTTAAATCTGAAAGTTATCTTCTTTTATTACTTTTATTATTCACTTTTCAAAATATTATCTTCTTTTATCTCAAAGCATACTCCTTAAATCTGAAAGTTATCTTCTTTTCTCACTTCATTTATTCACTTTTCAAAATATTATCTTCAATCTCAAAGCATACTCCTTAAATCTGAAAGTTATCTTCTTTTATTACTTTTATTATTCACCTTTCAAAATATTATCTTCTTTTTATCTCAAAGCATACTCCTTAAATCTGAAAGTTATCTTCTTTTCTCACTTCATTTATTCACTTTTCAAAATATTATCTTCAATCTCAAAGCATACTCCTTAAATCTGAAAGTTATCTTCTTTTATTACTTTTATTATTCACTTTTCAAAATATTATCTTCTTTTATCTCAAAGCATACTCCTTAAATCTGAAAGTTATCTTCTTTTCTCACTTCATTTATTCACTTTTCAAAATATTATCTTCAATCTCAAAGCATACTCCTTAAATCTGAAAGTTATCTTCTTTTCTCACTTCATTTATTCACTTTTCAAAATATTATCTTCTTTTATCTCAAAGCATACTCCTTAAATCTGAAAGTTATCTTCTTTTATTACTTTTATTATTCACTTTTCAAAATATTATCTTCTTTTATCTCAAAGCATACTCCTTAAATCTGAAAGTTATCTTCTTTTCTCACTTCATTTATTCACTTTTCAAAATATTATCTTCAATCTCAAAGCATACTCCTTAAATCTGAAAGTCTATCTTCTTTTCTCACTTCATTTATTCACTTTTCAAAATATTATCTTCTTTTATCTCAAAGCATACTCCTTAAATCTGAAAGTTATCTTCTTTTATTACTTTTATTATTCACTTTTCAAAATATTATCTTCTTTTATCTCAAAGCATACTCCTTAAATCTGAAAGTTATCTTCTTTTCTCACTTCATTTATTCACTTTTCAAAATATTATCTTCTTTTATCTCAAAGCATACTCCTTAAATCTGAAAAGTTATCTTCTTTTCTCACTTCATTTATTCACTTTTCAAAATATTATCTTTTATCTCAAAGCATACTCCTTAAATCTGAAAGTTATCTTCTTTTATTACTTTTATTATTCACTTTTCAAAATATTATCTTCTTTTATCTCAAAGCATACTCCTTAAATCTGAAAGTTATCTTCTTTTCTCACTTCATTTATTCACTTTTCAAAATATTATCTTCTTTTATCTCAAAGCATACTCCTTAAATCTGAAAGTTATCTTCTTTTCTCACTTCATTTATTCACTTTTCAAAATATTATCTTCAATCTCAAAGCATACTCCTTAAATCTGAAAGTTATCTTCTTTTCTCACTTCATTATTCACTTTTCAAAATATTATCTTCAATCTCAAAGCATACTCCTTAAATCTGAAAGTTATCTTCTTTTATTACTTTTATTATTCACCTTTCAAAATATTATCTTCTTTTATCTCAAAGCATACTCCTTAAATCTGAAAGTTATCTTCTTTTCTCACTTCATTTATTCACTTTTCAAAATATTATCTTCTTTTATCTCAAAGCATACTCCTTAAATCTGAAAGTTATCTTCTTTTATTACTTTTATTATTCACTTTTCAAAATATTATCT
>CAMPDV010004927.1:0-31035 GCA_946699065.1 Loxodes magnus
TAAAAGCGAAGAAGTAAAGTAAGAAAAGAAGATAGAGTTTCAGTTTTAAATAGTATGCTTTGAGAAGTAGTATTTATAAAAGCGAAGAAGTAAAGTAAGAAAAGAAGATAGAGTTTCAGTTTTAAATAGTATGCTTTGACAAGTAATAAGTATTTATAAAAGCGAAGAAGTAAAGTAAGAAAAGAAGATAGAGTTTCAGTTTTTAATAGTATGCTTTGACAAGTAATAAGTATTTATAAAAGCGAAGAAGTAAAGTAAGAAAAGAAGATAGAGTTTCAGTTTTAAAGAGTATGCTTTGACAAGTAATAAGTATTTATAAAAGCGAAGAAGTAAAGTAAGAAAAGAAGATAGAGTTTCAGTTTTAAAGAGTATGCTTTGACAAGTAATAAGTATTTATAAAAGCGAAGAAGTAAAGTAAGAAAAGAAGATAGAGTTTCAGTTTTAAAGAGTATGCTTTGAGATTTAATTATAATTTAAAAAATCGAAGAAGTAAAGTAAGAAAAGAAGATAGAGTTTCAGTTTTAAATAGTATGCTTTGACAAGTAATAAGTATTTATAAAAGCGAAGAAGTAAAGTAAGAAAAGAAGATAGAGTTTCAGTTTTAAAGAGTATGCTTTGACAAGTAATAAGTATTTATAAAAGCGAAGAAGTAAAGTAAGAAAAGAAGATAGAGTTTCAGTTTTAAAGAGTATGCTTTGACAAGTAATATTTATAAAAGCGAAGAAGTAAAGTAAGAAAAGAAGATAGAGTTTCAGTTTTAAATAGTATGCTTTGGGAAGTAATGTATTTATAAAAGCGAAGAAGTAAAGTAAGAAAAGAAGATAGAGTTTCAGTTTTAAATAGTATGCTTTGAGAAGTAGTATTTATAAAAGCGAAGAAGTAAAGTAAGAAAAGAAGATAGAGTTTCAGTTTTAAATAGTATGCTTTGACAAGTAATAAGTATTTATAAAAGCGAAGAAGTAAAGTAAGAAAAGAAGATGTAGTTTCAGTTTTAAATAGTATGCTTTGACAAGTAATAAGTATTTATAAAAGCGAAGAAGTAAAGTAAGAAAAGAAGATAGAGTTTCAGTTTTAAATAGTATGCTTTGACAAGTAATATTTATAAAAGCGAAGAAGTAAAGTAAGAAAAGAAGATAGAGTTTCAGTTTTAAATAGTATGCTTTGGGAAGTTGTATTTATAAAAGCGAAGAAGTAAAGTAAGAAAAGAAGATAGAGTTTCAGTTTTAAATAGTATGCTTTGAGAAGTAGTATTTATAAAAGCGAAGAAGTAAAGTAAGAAAAGAAGATAGAGTTTCAGTTTTAAATAGTATGCTTTGGAAATTGTATTTATAAAAGCGAAGAAGTAAAGTAAGAAAAGAAGATAGAGTTTCAGTTTTTAATAGTATGCTTTGACAAGTAATAAGTATTTATAAAAGCGAAGAAGTAAAGTAAGAAAAGAAGATGTAGTTTCAGTTTTAAATAGTATGCTTTGGGAAGTTGTATTTATAAAAGCGAAGAAGTAAAGTAAGAAAAGAAGATAGAGTTTCAGTTTTAAAGAGTATGCTTTGACAAGTAATAAGTATTTATAAAAGCGAAGAAGTAAAGTAAGAAAAGAAGATAGAGTTTCAGTTTTAAATAGTATGCTTTGAGAAGTAATAAGTATTTATAAAAGCGAAGAAGTAAAGTAAGAAAAGAAGATAGAGTTTCAGTTTTAAAGAGTATGCTTTGACAAGTAATAAGTATTTATAAAAGCGAAGAAGTAAAGTAAGAAAAGAAGATAGAGTTTCAGTTTTAAAGAGTATGCTTTGACTAGTAATAAGTATTTATAAAAGCGAAGAAGTAAAGTAAGAAAAGAAGATAGAGTTTCAGTTTTAAATAGTATGCTTTGACAAGTAGTATTTATAAAAGCGAAGAAGTAAAGTAAGAAAAGAAGATAGAGTTTCAGTTTTAAATAGTATGCTTTGACAAGTAATAAGTATTTATAAAAGCGAAGAAGTAAAGTAAGAAAAGAAGATAGAGTTTCAGTTTTAAATAGTATGCTTTGACAAGTAATAAGTATTTATAAAAGCGAAGAAGTAAAGTAAGAAAAGAAGATAGAGTTTCAGTTTTAAATAGTATGCTTTGACAAGTAATAAGTATTTATAAAAGTGAAGAAGTAAAGTAAGAAAAGAAGATAGAGTTTCAGTTTTAAAGAGTATGCTTTGACAAGTAATAAGTATTTATAAAAGTGAAGAAGTAAAGTAAGAAAAGAAGATAGAGTTTCAGTTTTAAAGAGTATGCTTTGACAAGTAATAAGTATTTATAAAAGCGAAGAAGTAAAGTAAGAAAAGAAGATAGAGTTTCAGTTTTAAAGAGTATGCTTTGACTAGTAATAAGTATTTATAAAAGCGAAGAAGTAAAGTAAGAAAAGAAGATAGAGTTTCAGTTTTAAAGAGTATGCTTTGACTAGTAATAAGTATTTATAAAAGCGAAGAAGTAAAGTAAGAAAAGAAGATAGAGTTTCAGTTTTAAAGAGTATGCTTTGACAAGTAATAAGTATTTATAAAAGCGAAGAAGTAAAGTAAGAAAAGAAGATAGAGTTTCAGTTTTAAATAGTATGCTTTGACAAGTAATAAGTATTTATAAAAGCGAAGAAGTAAAGTAAGAAAAGAAGATAGAGTTTCAGTTTTTAATAGTATGCTTTGACAAGTAATAAGTATTTATAAAAGCGAAGAAGTAAAGTAAGAAAAGAAGATAGAGTTTCAGTTTTAAAGAGTATGCTTTGACAAGTAATAAGTATTTATAAAATCGAAGAAGTAAAGTAAGAAAAGAAGATAGAGTTTCAGTTTTAAAGAGTATGCTTTGGGAAGTTGTATTTATAAAAGCGAAGAAGTAAAGTAAGAAAAGAAGATAGAGTTTCAGTTTTAAAGAGTATGCTTGTACTAGTAATAAGTATTTATAAAAGTGAAGAAGTAAAGTAAGAAAAGAAGATAGAGTTTCAGTTTTAAAGAGTATGCTTTGAGAAGTAGTATTTATAAAAGCGAAGAAGTAAAGTAAGAAAAGAAGATAGAGTTTCAGTTTTAAAGAGTATGCTTTGACTAGTAATAAGTATTTATAAAAGCGAAGAAGTAAAGTAAGAAAAGAAGATAGAGTTTCAGTTTTAAAGAGTATGCTTTGACAAGTAATATTTATAAAAGCGAAGAAGTAAAGTAAGAAAAGAAGATGTAGTTTCAGTTTTAAATAGTATGCTTTGGGAAGTTGTATTTATAAAAGCGAAGAAGTAAAGTAAGAAAAGAAGATAGAGTTTCAGTTTTAAATAGTATGCTTTGAGAAGTAGTATTTATAAAAGCGAAGAAGTAAAGTAAGAAAAGAAGATAGAGTTTCAGTTTTAAATAGTATGCTTTGACAAGTAATAAGTATTTATAAAAGCGAAGAAGTAAAGTAAGAAAAGAAGATAAAGTTTCAGTTTTTAATAGTATGCTTTGACAAGTAATAAGTATTTATAAAAGTGAAGAAGTAAAGTAAGAAAAGAAGATAGAGTTTCAGTTTTAAAGAGTATGCTTTGACAAGTAATAAGTATTAATAAAAGCGAAGAAGTAAAGTAAGAAAAGAAGATAGAGTTTCAGTTTTAAAGAGTATGCTTTGACTAGTAATAAGTATTTATAAAAGCGAAGAAGTAAAGTAAGAAAAGAAGATAGAGTTTCAGTTTTAAATAGTATGCTTTGAGAAGTAGTATTTATAAAAGCGAAGAAGTAAAGTAAGAAAAGAAGATAGAGTTTCAGTTTTAAATAGTATGCTTTGACAAGTAATAAGTATTTATAAAAGCGAAGAAGTAAAGTAAGAAAAGAAGATAGAGTTTCAGTTTTAAAGAGTATGCTTTGACAAGTAATAAGTATTTATAAAATCGAAGAAGTAAAGTAAGAAAATAAGATAGAGTTTCAGTTTTAAAGAGTATGCTTTGGGAAGTTGTATTTATAAAAGCGAAGAAGTAAAGTAAGAAAAGAAGATAGAGTTTCAGTTTTAAAGAGTATGCTTTGACTAGTAATAAGTATTTATAAAAGCGAAGAAGTAAAGTAAGAAAAGAAGATAGAGTTTCAGTTTTAAAGAGTATGCTTTGACAAGTAATATTTATAAAAGCGAAGAAGTAAAGTAAGAAAAGAAGATGTAGTTTCAGTTTTAAATAGTATGCTTTGGGAAGTTGTATTTATAAAAGCGAAGAAGTAAAGTAAGAAAAGAAGATAGAGTTTCAGTTTTAAATAGTATGCTTTGAGAAGTAGTATTTATAAAAGCGAAGAAGTAAAGTAAGAAAAGAAGATAGAGTTTCAGTTTTAAATAGTATGCTTTGACAAGTAATAAGTATTTATAAAAGCGAAGAAGTAAAGTAAGAAAAGAAGATAAAGTTTCAGTTTTAAATAGTATGCTTTGACAAGTAATAAGTATTTATAAAAGTGAAGAAGTAAAGTAAGAAAAGAAGATAGAGTTTCAGTTTTAAAGAGTATGCTTTGACAAGTAATAAGTATTAATAAAAGCGAAGAAGTAAAGTAAGAAAAGAAGATAGAGTTTCAGTTTTAAAGAGTATGCTTTGACTAGTAATAAGTATTTATAAAAGCGAAGAAGTAAAGTAAGAAAAGAAGATAGAGTTTCAGTTTTAAATAGTATGCTTTGAGAAGTAGTATTTATAAAAGCGAAGAAGTAAAGTAAGAAAAGAAGATAGAGTTTCAGTTTTAAATAGTATGCTTTGACAAGTAATAAGTATTTATAAAAGCGAAGAAGTAAAGTAAGAAAAGAAGATAGAGTTTCAGTTTTAAAGAGTATGCTTTGACAAGTAATAAGTATTTATAAAAGCGAAGAAGTAAAGTAAGAAAAGAAGATAGAGTTTCAGTTTTAAATAGTATGCTTTGGGAAGTAATAAGTATTTATAAAAGCGAAGAAGTAAAGTAAGAAAAGAAGATAGAGTTTCAGTTTTAAAGAGTATGCTTTGACTAGTAATAAGTATTTATAAAAGCGAAGAAGTAAAGTAAGAAAAGAAGATAGAGTTTCAGTTTTAAATAGTATGCTTTGACAAGTAATAAGTATTTATAAAAGCGAAGAAGTAAAGTAAGAAAATAAGATAGAGTTTCAGTTTTAAAGAGTATGCTTTGACAAGTAATAAGTATTTATAAAATCGAAGAAGTAAAGTAAGAAAAGAAGATAGAGTTTCAGTTTTAAAGAGTATGCTTTGGGAAGTTGTATTTATAAAAGTGAAGAAGTAAAGTAAGAAAAGAAGATAGAGTTTCAGTTTTAAAGAGTATGCTTTGACAAGTAATAAGTATTTATAAAAGCGAAGAAGTAAAGTAAGAAAAGAAGATAGAGTTTCAGTTTTAAAGAGTATGCTTTGAGAAGTAGTATTTATAAAAGCGAAGAAGTAAAGTAAGAAAAGAAGATAGAGTTTCAGTTTTAAAGAGTATGCTTTGACAAGTAATAAGTATTTATAAAAGCGAAGAAGTAAAGTAAGAAAAGAAGATAGAGTTTCAGTTTTAAAGAGTATGCTTTGAGAAGTAGTATTTATAAAAGCGAAGAAGTAAAGTAAGAAAAGAAGATAGAGTTTCAGTTTTAAAGAGTATGCTTTGACTAGTAATAAGTATTTATAAAAGCGAAGAAGTAAAGTAAGAAAAGAAGATAGAGTTTCAGTTTTAAATAGTATGCTTTGAGAAGTAGTATTTATAAAAGCGAAGAAGTAAAGTAAGAAAAGAAGATAGAGTTTCAGTTTTAAATAGTATGCTTTGACAAGTAATAAGTATTTATAAAAGCGAAGAAGTAAAGTAAGAAAAGAAGATAGAGTTTCAGTTTTAAAGAGTATGCTTTGAGAAGTAATAAGTATTTATAAAAGCGAAGAAGTAAAGTAAGAAAAGAAGATGTAGTTTCAGTTTTAAATAGTATGCTTTGACAAGTAATAAGTATTTATAAAAGTGAAGAAGTAAAGTAAGAAAAGAAGATAGAGTTTCAGTTTTAAAGAGTATGCTTTGACAAGTAATAAGTATTTATAAAAGTGAAGAAGTAAAGTAAGAAAAGAAGATAGAGTTTCAGTTTTAAAGAGTATGCTTTGACAAGTAATAAGTATTTATAAAAGCGAAGAAGTAAAGTAAGAAAAGAAGATAGAGTTTCAGTTTTAAAGAGTATGCTTTGACAAGTAATAAGTATTTATAAAATCGAAGAAGTAAAGTAAGAAAATAAGATAGAGTTTCAGTTTTAAAGAGTATGCTTTGGGAAGTTGTATTTATAAAAGCGAAGAAGTAAAGTAAGAAAAGAAGATAGAGTTTCAGTTTTAAAGAGTATGCTTTGACTAGTAATAAGTATTTATAAAAGCGAAGAAGTAAAGTAAGAAAAGAAGATAGAGTTTCAGTTTTAAATAGTATGCTTTGACAAGTAATAAGTATTTATAAAAGCGAAGAAGTAAAGTAAGAAAATAAGATAGAGTTTCAGTTTTAAAGAGTATGCTTTGACAAGTAATAAGTATTTATAAAAGCGAAGAAGTAAAGTAAGAAAAGAAGATAGAGTTTCAGTTTTAAAGAGTATGCTTTGACAAGTAATAAGTATTTATAAAATCGAAGAAGTAAAGTAAGAAAAGAAGATAGAGTTTCAGTTTTAAAGAGTATGCTTTGGGAAGTTGTATTTATAAAAGCGAAGAAGTAAAGTAAGAAAAGAAGATAGAGTTTCAGTTTTAAAGAGTATGCT
This sequence comes from Loxodes magnus, assembly GCA_946699065.1. Classification (NCBI taxonomy): domain Eukaryota; phylum Ciliophora; class Karyorelictea; order Loxodida; family Loxodidae; genus Loxodes; species Loxodes magnus. The sequence goes on from CAMPDV010004927.1 coordinate 6,673, forward strand.
TGTACTAGTAATAAGTATTTATAAAAGTGAAGAAGTAAAGTAAGAAAAGAAGATAGAGTTTCAGTTTTAAAGAGTATGCTTTGAGAAGTAGTATTTATAAAAGCGAAGAAGTAAAGTAAGAAAAGAAGATAGAGTTTCAGTTTTAAAGAGTATGCTTTGACTAGTAATAAGTATTTATAAAAGCGAAGAAGTAAAGTAAGAAAAGAAGATAGAGTTTCAGTTTTAAAGAGTATGCTTTGACAAGTAATATTTATAAAAGCGAAGAAGTAAAGTAAGAAAAGAAGATGTAGTTTCAGTTTTAAATAGTATGCTTTGGGAAGTTGTATTTATAAAAGCGAAGAAGTAAAGTAAGAAAAGAAGATAGAGTTTCAGTTTTAAATAGTATGCTTTGAGAAGTAGTATTTATAAAAGCGAAGAAGTAAAGTAAGAAAAGAAGATAGAGTTTCAGTTTTAAATAGTATGCTTTGACAAGTAATAAGTATTTATAAAAGCGAAGAAGTAAAGTAAGAAAAGAAGATAAAGTTTCAGTTTTTAATAGTATGCTTTGACAAGTAATAAGTATTTATAAAAGTGAAGAAGTAAAGTAAGAAAAGAAGATAGAGTTTCAGTTTTAAAGAGTATGCTTTGACAAGTAATAAGTATTAATAAAAGCGAAGAAGTAAAGTAAGAAAAGAAGATAGAGTTTCAGTTTTAAAGAGTATGCTTTGACTAGTAATAAGTATTTATAAAAGCGAAGAAGTAAAGTAAGAAAAGAAGATAGAGTTTCAGTTTTAAATAGTATGCTTTGAGAAGTAGTATTTATAAAAGCGAAGAAGTAAAGTAAGAAAAGAAGATAGAGTTTCAGTTTTAAATAGTATGCTTTGACAAGTAATAAGTATTTATAAAAGCGAAGAAGTAAAGTAAGAAAAGAAGATAGAGTTTCAGTTTTAAATAGTATGCTTTGACAAGTAATAAGTATTTATAAAAGCGAAGAAGTAAAGTAAGAAAAGAAGATAGAGTTTCAGTTTTAAAGAGTATGCTTTGACAAGTAATAAGTATTTATAAAATCGAAGAAGTAAAGTAAGAAAATAAGATAGAGTTTCAGTTTTAAAGAGTATGCTTTGAGAAGTAGTATTTATAAAAGCGAAGAAGTAAAGTAAGAAAAGAAGATGTAGTTTCAGTTTTAAATAGTATGCTTTGACAAGTAATAAGTATTTATAAAAGCGAAGAAGTAAAGTAAGAAAAGAAGATAGAGTTTCAGTTTTAAATAGTATGCTTTGACAAGTAATAAGTATTTATAAAAGCGAAGAAGTAAAGTAAGAAAAGAAGATAGAGTTTCAGTTTTAAAGAGTATGCTTTGACAAGTAATAAGTATTTATAAAATCGAAGAAGTAAAGTAAGAAAATAAGATAGAGTTTCAGTTTTAAAGAGTATGCTTTGGGAAGTTGTATTTATAAAAGCGAAGAAGTAAAGTAAGAAAAGAAGATAGAGTTTCAGTTTTAAAGAGTATGCTTTGACTAGTAATAAGTATTTATAAAAGCGAAGAAGTAAAGTAAGAAAAGAAGATAGAGTTTCAGTTTTTAGTATGCTTTGACAAGTAATAAGTATTTATAAAAGCGAAGAAGTAAAGTAAGAAAAGAAGATAGAGTTTCAGTTTTAAAGAGTATGCTTTGACAAGTAATAAGTATTTATAAAAGCGAAGAAGTAAAGTAAGAAAAGAAGATAGAGTTTCAGTTTTAAAGAGTATGCTTTGACAAGTAATAAGTATTTATAAAAGCGAAGAAGTAAAGTAAGAAAAGAAGATAGAGTTTCAGTTTTAAAGAGTATGCTTTGAAGTAAAGTAAGAAAAGAAGATAGAGTTTCATAAAAGTATGCTTTGAGAAGTAGTATTTATAAAAGCGAAGAAGTAAAGTAAGAAAAGAAGATAGAGTTTCAGTTTTAAAGAGATGCTTTGAGAAGTAGTATTTATAAAAGCGAAGAAGTAAAGTAAGAAAAGAAGATAGAGTTTCAGTTTTAAATAGTATGCTTTGACAAGTAATAAGTATTTATAAAAGCGAAGAAGTAAAGTAAGAAGTATGCTTTGACAAGTAATAAGTATTTATAAAAGCGAAGAAGTAAAGTAAGAAAAGAAGATAGAGAGTTTCAGTTTTAAAGAGTATGCTTTGACAAGTAATAAGTATTTATAAAAGCGAAGAAGTAAAGTAAGAAAAGAAGATAGAGTTTCAGTTTTAAAGAGTATGCTTTGACAAGTAATAAGTATTTATAAAAGCGAAGAAGTAAAGTAAGAAAAGAAGATAGAGTTTCAGTTTTAAAGAGTATGCTTTGACAAGTAAGTAAGTATTTATAAAAGCGAAGAAGTAAAGTAAGAAAAGAAGATAGAGTTTCAGTTTTAAATAGTATGCTTTGACAAGTAATAAGTATTTATAAAAGCGAAGAAGTAAAGTAAGAAAAGAAGATAGAGTTTCAGTTTTAAAGAGTATGCTTTGACGAAGAAGTAAAGTAAGAAAAGAAGATAGAAGTAATAAGTATTTATAAAAGCGAAGAAGTAAAGTAAGAAAAGAAGATAGAGTTTCAGTTTTAAAGAGTATGCTTTGACAAGTAATAAGTATTTATAAAAGCGAAGAAGTAAAGTAAGAAAAGAAGATAGAGTTTCAGTTTTAAAGAGTATGCTTTGACAAGTAATAAGTATTTATAAAAGCGAAGAAGTAAAGTAAGAAAAGAAGATAGAGTTTCAGTTTTAAATAGTATGCTTTGGGAAGTTGTATTTATAAAAGCGAAGAAGTAAAGTAAGAAAAGAAGATAGAGTTTCAGTTTTAAAGAGTATGCTTTGACAAGTAATAAGTATTTATAAAAGCGAAGAAGTAAAGTAAGAAAAGAAGATAGAGTTTCAGTTTTAAAGAGTATGCTTTGACAAGTAGTATTTATAAAAGCGAAGAAGTAAAGTAAGAAAAGAAGATAGAGTTTCAGTTTTAAATAGTATGCTTTGACAAGTAATAAGTATTTATAAAAGCGAAGAAGTAAAGTAAGAAAAGAAGATGTAGTTTCAGTTTTAAATAGTATGCTTTGGGAAGTTGTATTTATAAAAGCGAAGAAGTAAAGTAAGAAAAGAAGATAGAGTTTCAGTTTTAAAGAGTATGCTTTGACAAGTAATAAGTATTTATAAAAGCGAAGAAGTAAAGTAAGAAAAGAAGATAGAGTTTCAGTTTTAAAGAGTATGCTTTGAGATTTAATTATAATTTAAAAAATCGAAGAAGTAAAGTAAGAAAAGAAGATAGAGTTTCAGTTTTAAATAGTATGCTTTGACAAGTAATAAGTATTTATAAAAGCGAAGAAGTAAAGTAAGAAAAGAAGATAGAGTTTCAGTTTTAAATAGTATGCTTTGACAAGTAATAAGTATTTATAAAATCGAAGAAGTAAAGTAAGAAAAGAAGATAGAGTTTTAGTTTTAAAGAGTATGCTTTGAGATTTAGATATATTTTAAAAAATCGAAGAAGTAAAGTAAGATAAGAAGATAGAGTTTCAGTTTTAAATAGTATGCTTTGACAAGTAATAAGTATTTATAAAAGCGAAGAAGTAAAGTAAGAAAAGAAGATGTAGTTTCAGTTTTAAATAGTATGCTTTGACAAGTAATAAGTATTTATAAAAGCGAAGAAGTAAAGTAAGAAAAGAAGATAGAGTTTCAGTTTTAAATAGTATGCTTTGACAAGTAATATTTATAAAAGCGAAGAAGTAAAGTAAGAAAAGAAGATAGAGTTTCAGTTTTAAATAGTATGCTTTGGAAATTGTATTTATAAAAGCGAAGAAGTAAAGTAAGAAAAGAAGATGTAGTTTCAGTTTTAAATAGTATGCTTTGACAAGTAATAAGTATTTATAAAAGCGAAGAAGTAAAGTAAGATAAGAAGATAGAGTTTCAGTTTTAAATAGTATGCTTTGACAAGTAATAAGTATTTATAAAAGCGAAGAAGTAAAGTAAGAAAAGAAGATGTAGTTTCAGTTTTAAATAGTATGCTTTGACAAGTAATATTTATAAAAGCGAAGAAGTAAAGTAAGAAAAGAAGATAGAGTTTCAGTTTTAAATAGTATGCTTTGACAAGTAATAAGTATTTATAAAAGCGAAGAAGTAAAGTAAGAAAAGAAGATGTAGTTTCAGTTTTAAATAGTATGCTTTGACAAGTAATAAGTATTTATAAAAGCGAAGAAGTAAAGTAAGAAAAGAAGATAGAGTTTCAGTTTTAAATAGTATGCTTTGACAAGTAAAAGTATGCTTTGGAAATTGTATTTATAAAAGCGAAGAAGTAAAGTAAGAAAAGAAGATGTAGTTTCAGTTTTAAATAGTATGCTTTGGGAAGTTGTATTTATAAAAGCGAAGAAGTAAAGTAAGAAAAGAAGATAGAGTTTCAGTTTTAAAGAGTATGCTTTGACAAGTAATAAGTATTTATAAAAGCGAAGAAGTAAAGTAAGAAAAGAAGATAGAGTTTCAGTTTTAAAGAGTATGCTTTGAGAAGTAATAAGTATTTATAAAAGCGAAGAAGTAAAGTAAGAAAAGAAGATAGAGTTTCAGTTTTAAAGAGTATGCTTTGACAAGTAATATTTATAAAAGCGAAGAAGTAAAGTAAGAAAAGAAGATAGAGTTTCAGTTTTAAAGAGTATGCTTTGAGATTTAATTATAATTTATAAAAGCGAAGAAGTAAAGTAAGAAAAGAAGATAGAGTTTCAGTTTTAAAGAGTATGCTTTGACAAGTAATAAGTATTTATAAAAGCGAAGAAGTAAAGTAAGAAAAGAAGATAGAGTTTCAGTTTTAAAGAGTATGCTTTGACAAGTAATAAGTATTTATAAAAGCGAAGAAGTAAAGTAAGAAAAGAAGATAGAGTTTCAGTTTTAAAGAGTATGCTTTGAGAAGTAATAAGTATTTATAAAAGCGAAGAAGTAAAGTAAGAAAAGAAGATAGAGTTTCAGTTTTAAAGAGTATGCTTTGCGAAGAAGTAAAGTAATAAGTATTTATAAAAGCGAAGAAGTAAAGTAAGAAAAGAAGATAGAGTTTCAGTTTTAAAGAGTATGCTTTGTAGACAAGTAATAAGTATTTATAAAAGCGAAGAAGTAAAGTAAGAAAAGAAGATAGAGTTTCAGTTTTAAATAGTATGCTTTGAGAAGTAGTATTTATAAAAGCGAAGAAGTAAAGTAAGAAAAGAAGATAGAGTTTCAGTTTTAAATAGTATGCTTTACTAGTAATAAGTATTTATAAAAGCGAAGAAGTAAAGTAAGAAAAGAAGATAGAGTTTCAGTTTTAAAGAGTATGCTTGAGAAGAGTATTTATAAAAGCGAAGAAGTAAAGTAAGAAAAGAAGAGAGTTTCAGTTTTAAAGAGTATAAATTTATAAAAGCGAAGAAGTAAAGTAAGAAAAGAAGATAGAGTTTCAGTTTTAAATAGTATGCTTTGAGAAGTAGTATTTATAAAAGCGAAGAAGTAAAGTAAGAAAAGAAGATAGAGTTTCAGTTTTAAATAGTATGCTTTGACAAGTAATAAGTATTTATAAAAGCGAAGAAGTAAAGTAAGAAAAGAAGATAGAGTTTCAGTTTTAAAGAGTATGCTTTGACAAGTAATAAGTATTTATAAAAGCGAAGAAGTAAAGTAAGAAAAGAAGATAGAGTTTCAGTTTTAAATAGTATGCTTTGGGAAGTAAGTATTTATAAAAGCGAAGAAGTAAAGTAAGAAAAGAAGATAGAGTTTCAGTTTTAAATAGTATGCTTTGACAAGTAATAAGTATTTATAAAAGCGAAGAAGTAAAGTAAGAAAAGAAGATAGAGTTTCAGTTTTAAAGAGTATGCTTTGAGAAGTAATAAGTATTTATAAAAGCGAAGAAGTAAAGTAAGAAAAGAAGATAGAGTTTCAGTTTTAAATAGTATGCTTTGACAAGTAATAAGTATTTATAAAAGCGAAGAAGTAAAGTAAGAAAAGAAGATAGAGTTTCAGTTTTAAAGAGTATGCTTTGACAAGTAATAAGTATTTATAAAATCGAAGAAGTAAAGTAAGAAGATAGAGTATTTATAAAAGCGAAGAAGTAAAGTAAGAAAAGAAGATAGAGTTTCAGTTTTAAAGAGTATGCTTTGAGAGTAATTAGTATTTATAAAAGCGAAGAAGTAAAGTAAGAAAAGAAGATAGAGTTTCAGTTTTAAAGAGTATGCTTTGACAAGTAATAAGTATTTATAAAAGCGAAGAAGTAAAGTAAGAAAAGAAGATAGAGTTTCAGTTTTAAAGTAGTATGCTTTGACAAGTAATAAGTATTTATAAAAGCGAAGAAGTAAAGTAAGAAAAGAAGATAGAGTTTCAGTTTTAAAGAGTATGCTTTGAGAAGTAGTATTTATAAAAGCGAAGAAGTAAAGTAAGAAAAGAAGATAGAGTTTCAGTTTTAAAGAGTATGCTTTGACAAGTAATAAGTATTTATAAAAGCGAAGAAGTAAAGTAAGAAAAGAAGATAGAGTTTCAGTTTTAAAGAGTATGCTTTGACTAGTAATAAGTATTTATAAAAGCGAAGAAGTAAAGTAAGAAAAGAAGATAGAGTTTCAGTTTTAAAGAGTATGCTTTGACAAGTAATAAGTATTTATAAAAGCGAAGAAGTAAAGTAAGAAAAGAAGATAGAGTTTCAGTTTTAAAGAGTATGCTTTGAGAAGTAATAAGTATTTATAAAAGCGAAGAAGTAAAGTAAGAAAAGAAGATAGAGTTTCAGTTTTAAAGAGTATGCTTTGACAAGTAATAAGTATTTATAAAAGCGAAGAAGTAAAGTAAGAAAAGAAGATAGAGTTTCAGTTTTAAAGAGTATGCTTTGACAAGTAATAAGTATTTATAAAAGTGAAGAAGTAAAGTAAGAAAAGAAGATAGAGTTTCAGTTTTAAAGAGTATGCTTTGACAAGTAATAAGTATTTATAAAAGCGAAGAAGTAAAGTAAGAAAAGAAGATAGAGTTTCAGTTTTAAAGAGTATGCTTTGACAAGTAATAAGTATTTATAAAAGCGAAGAAGTAAAGTAAGAAAAGAAGATAGAGTTTCAGTTTTAAAGAGTATGCTTTGAGATTTAATTATAATTTAAAAAATCGAAGAAGTAAAGTAAGAAAAGAAGATAGAGTTTCAGTTTTAAATAGTATGCTTTGACAAGTAATAAGTATTTATAAAAGCGAAGAAGTAAAGTAAGAAAAGAAGATAGAGTTTCAGTTTTAAAGAGTATGCTTTGACAAGTAATAAGTATTTATAAAATCGAAGAAGTAAAGTAAGAAAATAAGATAGAGTTTCAGTTTTAAAGAGTATGCTTTGAGATTTAATTATAATTTAAAAAATCGAAGAAGTAAAGTAAGATAAGAAGATAGAGTTTCAGTTTTAAATAGTATGCTTTGACAAGTAATAAGTATTTATAAAAGCGAAGAAGTAAAGTAAGAAAAGAAGATGTAGTTTCAGTTTTAAATAGTATGCTTTGACAAGTAATATTTATAAAAGCGAAGAAGTAAAGTAAGAAAAGAAGATAGAGTTTCAGTTTTAAATAGTATGCTTTGACAAGTAATAAGTATTTATAAAAGCGAAGAAGTAAAGTAAGAAAAGAAGATAGAGTTTCAGTTTTAAAGAGTATGCTTTGACAAGTAATAAGTATTTATAAAATCGAAGAAGTAAAGTAAGAAAATAAGATAGAGTTTCAGTTTTAAAGAGTATGCTTTGAGATTTAATTATAATTTAAAAAATCGAAGAAGTAAAGTAAGATAAGAAGATAGAGTTTCAGTTTTAAAGAGTATGCTTTGACAAGTAATAAGTATTTATAAAAGCGAAGAAGTAAAGTAAGAAAAGAAGATAGAGTTTCAGTTTTAAAGAGTATGCTTTGACAAGTAATAAGTATTTATAAAAGTGAAGAAGTAAAGTAAGAAAAGAAGATAGAGTTTCAGTTTTAAAGAGTATGCTTTGACAAGTAATAAGTATTTATAAAAGCGAAGAAGTAAAGTAAGAAAAGAAGATAGAGTTTCAGTTTTAAAGAGTATGCTTTGACAAGTAATAAGTATTTATAAAAGCGAAGAAGTAAAGTAAGAAAAGAAGATAGAGTTTCAGTTTTAAAGAGTATGCTTTGAGATTTAATTATAATTTAAAAAATCGAAGAAGTAAAGTAAGAAAAGAAGATAGAGTTTCAGTTTTAAATAGTATGCTTTGACAAGTAATAAGTATTTATAAAAGCGAAGAAGTAAAGTAAGAAAAGAAGATAGAGTTTCAGTTTTAAAGAGTATGCTTTGACAAGTAATAAGTATTTATAAAATCGAAGAAGTAAAGTAAGAAAATAAGATAGAGTTTCAGTTTTAAAGAGTATGCTTTGAGATTTAATTATAATTTAAAAAATCGAAGAAGTAAAGTAAGATAAGAAGATAGAGTTTCAGTTTTAAATAGTATGCTTTGACAAGTAATAAGTATTTATAAAAGCGAAGAAGTAAAGTAAGAAAAGAAGATGTAGTTTCAGTTTTAAATAGTATGCTTTGACAAGTAATATTTATAAAAGCGAAGAAGTAAAGTAAGAAAAGAAGATAGAGTTTCAGTTTTAAATAGTATGCTTTGACAAGTAATAAGTATTTATAAAAGCGAAGAAGTAAAGTAAGAAAAGAAGATGTAGTTTCAGTTTTAAATAGTATGCTTTGACAAGTAATAAGTATTTATAAAAGCGAAGAAGTAAAGTAAGAAAAGAAGATAGAGTTTCAGTTTTAAATAGTATGCTTTGACAAGTAATATTTATAAAAGCGAAGAAGTAAAGTAAGAAAAGAAGATGTAGTTTCAGTTTTAAATAGTATGCTTTGGGAAGTTGTATTTATAAAAGCGAAGAAGTAAAGTAAGAAAAGAAGATAGAGTTTCAGTTTTAAATAGTATGCTTTGAGAAGTAGTATTTATAAAAGCGAAGAAGTAAAGTAAGAAAAGAAGATAGAGTTTCAGTTTTAAATAGTATGCTTTGGAAATTGTATTTATAAAAGCGAAGAAGTAAAGTAAGAAAAGAAGATAGAGTTTCAGTTTTTAATAGTATGCTTTGACAAGTAATAAGTATTTATAAAAGCGAAGAAGTAAAGTAAGAAAAGAAGATGTAGTTTCAGTTTTAAATAGTATGCTTTGGGAAGTTGTATTTATAAAAGCGAAGAAGTAAAGTAAGAAAAGAAGATAGAGTTTCAGTTTTAAAGAGTATGCTTTGACAAGTAATAAGTATTTATAAAAGTGAAGAAGTAAAGTAAGAAAAGAAGATAGAGTTTCAGTTTTAAAGAGTATGCTTTGAGAAGTAGTATTTATAAAAGCGAAGAAGTAAAGTAAGAAAAGAAGATGTAGTTTCAGTTTTAAAGAGTATGCTTTGACAAGTAATAAGTATTTATAAAAGCGAAGAAGTAAAGTAAGAAAAGAAGATAGAGTTTCAGTTTTAAAGAGTATGCTTTGACTAGTAATAAGTATTTATAAAAGTGAAGAAGTAAAGTAAGAAAAGAAGATAGAGTTTCAGTTTTAAAGAGTATGCTTTGACAAGTAATAAGTATTTATAAAAGCGAAGAAGTAAAGTAAGAAAAGAAGATAGAGTTTCAGTTTTAAAGAGTATGCTTTGACTAGTAATAAGTATTTATAAAAGCGAAGAAGTAAAGTAAGAAAAGAAGATAGAGTTTCAGTTTTAAAGAGTATGCTTTGACAAGTAATAAGTATTTATAAAAGCGAAGAAGTAAAGTAAGAAAAGAAGATAGAGTTTCAGTTTTAAAGAGTATGCTTTGAGAAGTAGTATTTATAAAAGTGAAGAAGTAAAGTAAGAAAAGAAGATAGAGTTTCAGTTTTAAATAGTATGCTTTGACAAGTAATATTTATAAAAGCGAAGAAGTAAAGTAAGAAAAGAAGATAGAGTTTCAGTTTTAAATAGTATGCTTTGACTAGTAATAAGTATTTATAAAAGCGAAGAAGTAAAGTAAGAAAAGAAGATAGAGTTTCAGTTTTAAAGAGTATGCTTTGGGAAGTTGTATTTATAAAAGCGAAGAAGTAAAGTAAGAAAAGAAGATAGAGTTTCAGTTTTAAAGAGTATGCTTGTACTAGTAATAAGTATTTATAAAAGTGAAGAAGTAAAGTAAGAAAAGAAGATAGAGTTTCAGTTTTAAAGAGTATGCTTTGACAAGTAATAAGGATTTATAAAAGCGAAGAAGTAAAGTAAGAAAAGAAGATAGAGTTTCAGTTTTAAAGAGTATGCTTTGACTAGTAATAAGTATTTATAAAAGCGAAGAAGTAAAGTAAGAAAAGAAGATAGAGTTTCAGTTTTAAATAGTATGCTTTGAGAAGTAATAAGTATTTATAAAAGCGAAGAAGTAAAGTAAGAAAATAAGATAGAGTTTCAGTTTTAAATAGTATGCTTTGACAAGTAATAAGTATTTATAAAAGCGAAGAAGTAAAGTAAGAAAAGAAGATAGAGTTTCAGTTTTAAAGAGTATGCTTTGACAAGTAGTATTTATAAAAGCGAAGAAGTAAAGTAAGAAAAGAAGATAGAGTTTCAGTTTTAAAAAGTATGCTTTGACAAGTAATAAGTATTTATAAAAGCGAAGAAGTAAAGTAAGAAAAGAAGATAGAGTTTCAGTTTTAAAAAGTATGCTTTGGAAATTGTATTTATAAAAGCGAAGAAGTAAAGTAAGAAAAGAAGATAGAGTTTCAGTTTTAAAGAGTATGCTTTGACAAGTAATAAGTATTTATAAAAGCGAAGAAGTAAAGTAAGAAAAGAAGATAGAGTTTCAGTTTTAAAGAGTATGCTTTGACAAGTAATAAGTATTTATAAAAGCGAAGAAGTAAAGTAAGAAAAGAAGATAGAGTTTCAGTTTTAAAGAGTATGCTTTGACAAGTAATATTTATAAAAGCGAAGAAGTAAAGTAAGAAAAGAAGATGTAGTTTCAGTTTTAAATAGTATGCTTTGGGAAGTAATAAGTATTTATAAAAGTGAAGAAGTAAAGTAAGAAAAGAAGATAGAGTTTCAGTTTTAAAGAGTATGCTTTGAGAAGTAGTATTTATAAAAGCGAAGAAGTAAAGTAAGAAAAGAAGATAGAGTTTCAGTTTTAAAGAGTATGCTTTGACAAGTAATAAGTATTTATAAAAGCGAAGAAGTAAAGTAAGAAAAGAAGATAGAGTTTCAGTTTTTAATAGTATGCTTTGACAAGTAATAAGTATTTATAAAAGTGAAGAAGTAAAGTAAGAAAAGAAGATAGAGTTTCAGTTTTAAATAGTATGCTTTGAGAAGTAATAAGTATTTATAAAAGCGAAGAAGTAAAGTAAGAAAAGAAGATAGAGTTTCAGTTTTAAAGAGTATGCTTTGACAAGTAATAAGTATTTATAAAAGCGAAGAAGTAAAGTAAGAGAAGAGAAGATAGAGTTTAAAAGCGAAGAAGTAAAGTAAGAAAAGAAGATTTTCAAATAGTATGCTTTGAGAAGTAGTATTTATAAAAGCGAAGAAGTAAAGTAAGAAAAGAAGATAGAGTTTCAGTTTTAAAGAGTATGCTTTGACAAGTAATAAGTATTTATAAAAGCGAAGAAGTAAAGTAAGAAAATAAGATAGAGTTTCAGTTTTAAAGAGTATGCTTTGACAAGTAAGTATTTATAAAAGCGAAGAAGTAAAGTAAGAAAAGAAGATAGAGTTTCAGTTTTAGTATGCTTTCAGTTTTAAATAGTATGCTTTGACAAGTAATAAGTATTTATAAAAGCGAAGAAGTAAAGTAAGAAAAGAAGATAGAGTTTCAGTTTTAAAGAGTATGCTTTGACAAGTAAGTATTTATAAAAGCGAAGAAGTAAAGTAAGAAAAGAAGATGTAGTTTCAGTTTTAAAAGTATGCGAAGAAGTAAAGTAAGAAAAGAAGATGAGTTTCAGTTTTAAATAGTATGCTTTGACAAGTAGTATTTATAAAAGCGAAGAAGTAAAGTAAGAAAAGAAGATAGAGTTTCAGTTTTAAAGAGTATGCTTTGACAAGTAATAAGTATTTATAAAAGCGAAGAAGTAAAGTAAGAAAAGAAGATAGAGTTTCAGTTTTAAAGAGTATGCTTTGACAAGTAATAAGTATTTATAAAAGCGAAGAAGTAAAGTAAGAAAAGAAGATAGAGTTTCAGTTTTAAAGAGTATGCTTTGACAAGTAGTATTTATAAAAGCGAAGAAGTAAAGTAAGAAAAGAAGATAGAGTTTCAGTTTTAAAGAGTATGCTTTGACAAGTAATAAGTATTTATAAAAGCGAAGAAGTAAAGTAAGAAAAGAAGATAGAGTTTCAGTTTTAAAGAGTATGCTTTGAGAAGTAGTATTTATAAAAGCGAAGAAGTAAAGTAAGAAAAGAAGATAGAGTTTCAGTTTTTAATAGTATGCTTTGACAAGTAATAAGTATTTATAAAAGCGAAGAAGTAAAGTAAGAAAAGAAGATAGAGTTTCAGTTTTAAAGAGTATGCTTTGAGTAAGTAGTATTTATAAAAGCGAAGAAGTAAAGTAAGAAAAGAAGATAGAGTTTCAGTTTTAAAGAGTATGCTTTGACAAGTAATAAGTATTTATAAAATCGAAGAAGTAAAGTAAGAAAAGAAGATAGAGTTTCAGTTTTAAAGAGTATGCTTTGAGAAGTAAGTATTTATAAAAGCGAAGAAGTAAAGTAAGAAAAGAAGATAGAGTTTCAGTTTTAAAGAGTATGCTTTGACAAGTAATAAGTATTTATAAAAGCGAAGAAGTAAAGTAAGAAAAGAAGATAGAGTTTCAGTTTTAAAGAGTATGCTTTGACAAGTAATAAGTATTTATAAAAGTGAAGAAGTAAAGTAAGAAAAGAAGATAGAGTTTCAGTTTTAAAGAGTATGCTTTGACAAGTAATAAGTATTTATAAAAGCGAAGAAGTAAAGTAAGAAAAGAAGATAGAGTTTCAGTTTTAAAGAGTATGCTTTGACAAGTAATAAGTATTTATAAAAGCGAAGAAGTAAAGTAAGAAAAGAAGATAGAGTTTCAGTTTTAAAGAGTATGCTTTGAGAAGTTGTATTTATAAAATCGAAGAAGTAAAGTAAGAAAAGAAGATAGAGTTTCAGTTTTAAAGAGTATGCTTTGGGAAGTTGTATTTATAAAAGCGAAGAAGTAAAGTAAGAAAAGAAGATAGAGTTTCAGTTTTAAAGAGTATGCTTTGACAAGTAATAAGTATTTATAAAAGCGAAGAAGTAAAGTAAGAAAAGAAGATAGAGTTTCAGTTTTAAAGAGTATGCTTTGACAAGTAATAAGTATTTATAAAAGCGAAGAAGTAAAGTAAGAAAAGAAGATAGAGTTTCAGTTTTAAAGAGTATGCTTTGACAAGTAATAAGTATTTATAAAAGCGAAGAAGTAAAGTAAGAAAAGAAGATAGAGTTTCAGTTTTAAAGAGTATGCTTTGAGATTTAATTAGTATTTATAAAAGCGAAGAAGTAAAGTAAGAAAAGAAGATAGAGTTTCAGTTTTAAAGAGTATGCTTTGGGAAGTTGTATTTATAAAAGCGAAGAAGTAAAGTAAGAAAAGAAGATAGAGTTTCAGTTTTAAAAAGTATGCTTTGACAAGTAATAAGTATTTATAAAAGCGAAGAAGTAAAGTAAGAAAAGAAGATAGAGTTTCAGTTTTAAAGAGTATGCTTTGACAAGTAATATTTATAAAAGCGAAGAAGTAAAGTAAGAAAAGAAGATAGAGTTTCAGTTTTAAAGAGTATGCTTTGACAAGTAATAAGTATTTATAAAAGCGAAGAAGTAAAGTAAGAAAAGAAGATAGAGTTTCAGTTTTAAAGAGTATGCTTTGACAAGTAATAAGTATTTATAAAAGTGAAGAAGTAAAGTAAGAAAAGAAGATAGAGTTTCAGTTTTAAAGAGTATGCTTTGACAAGTAAGTATTTATAAAAGCGAAGAAGTAAAGTAAGAAAAGAAGATGTAGTTTCAGTTTTAAATAGTATGCTTTGACAAGTAATAAGTATTTATAAAAGCGAAGAAGTAAAGTAAGAAAAGAAGATAGAGTTTCAGTTTTAAAGAGTATGCTTTGACAAGTAATAAGTATTTATAAAAGCGAAGAAGTAAAGTAAGAAAAGAAGATAGAGTTTCAGTTTTAAAGAGTATGCTTTGGGAGTAATAAGTATTTATAAAATCGAAGAAGTAAAGTAAGAAAAGAAGATAGAGTTTCAGTTTTAAAGAGTATGCTTTGACAAGTAATAAGTATTTATAAAAGCGAAGAAGTAAAGTAAGAAAAGAAGATAGAGTTTCAGTTTTAAAGAGTATGCTTTGACAAGTAATAAGTATTTATAAAAGCGAAGAAGTAAAGTAAGAAAAGAAGATAGAGTTTCAGTTTTAAAGAGTATGCTTTGAGAAGTAATAAGTATTTATAAAAGCGAAGAAGTAAAGTAAGAAAAGAAGATAGAGTTTCAGTTTTAAAGAGTATGCTTTGACAAGTAATAAGTATTTATAAAAGCGAAGAAGTAAAGTAAGAAAAGAAGATAGAGTTTCAGTTTTAAAGAGTATGCTTTGACAAGTAATATTTATAAAAGCGAAGAAGTAAAGTAAGAAAAGAAGATGTAGTTTCAGTTTTAAATAGTATGCTTTGGGAAGTTGTATTTATAAAAGCGAAGAAGTAAAGTAAGAAAAGAAGATAGAGTTTCAGTTTTTAATAGTATGCTTTGAGAAGTAGTATTTATAAAAGCGAAGAAGTAAAGTAAGAAAAGAAGATAGAGTTTCAGTTTTAAATAGTATGCTTTGACAAGTAATAAGTATTTATAAAAGCGAAGAAGTAAAGTAAGAAAAGAAGATAAAGTTTCAGTTTTAAAGAGTATGCTTTGACAAGTAATAAGTATTTATAAAAGTGAAGAAGTAAAGTAAGAAAAGAAGATAGAGTTTCAGTTTTAAAGAGTATGCTTTGACAAGTAATAAGTATTTATAAAAGCGAAGAAGTAAAGTAAGAAAAGAAGATAAAGTTTCAGTTTTAAAGAGTATGCTTTGACAAGTAATAAGTATTTATAAAAGCGAAGAAGTAAAGTAAGAAAAGAAGATAGAGTTTCAGTTTTAAAGAGTATGCTTTGACAAGTAATAAGTATTTATAAAAGCGAAGAAGTAAAGTAAGAAAAGAAGATAGAGTTTCAGTTTTAAAGAGTATGCTTTGACAAGTAATAAGTATTTATAAAAGCGAAGAAGTAAAGTAAGAAAAGAAGATAGAGTTTCAGTTTTAAAGAGTATGCTTTGACAAGTAATATTTATAAAAGCGAAGAAGTAAAGTAAGAAAAGAAGATGTAGTTTCAGTTTTAAATAGTATGCTTTGGGAAGTTGTATTTATAAAAGCGAAGAAGTAAAGTAAGAAAAGAAGATAGAGTTTCAGTTTTTAATAGTATGCTTTGAGAAGTAGTATTTATAAAAGCGAAGAAGTAAAGTAAGAAAAGAAGATAGAGTTTCAGTTTTAAATAGTATGCTTTGAGAAGTAGTATTTATAAAAGCGAAGAAGTAAAGTAAGAAAAGAAGATAGAGTTTCAGTTTTAAATAGTATGCTTTGACAAGTAATAAGTATTTATAAAAGCGAAGAAGTAAAGTAAGAAAAGAAGATAGAGTTTCAGTTTTAAAGAGTATGCTTTGACAAGTAATAAGTATTTATAAAAGCGAAGAAGTAAAGTAAGAAAAGAAGATAAAGTTTCAGTTTTAAAGAGTATGCTTTGACAAGTAATAAGTATTTATAAAAGCGAAGAAGTAAAGTAAGAAAAGAAGATAGAGTTTCAGTTTTAAAGAGTATGCTTTGACAAGTAATAAGTATTTATAAAAGCGAAGAAGTAAAGTAAGAAAAGAAGATAGAGTTTCAGTTTTAAAGAGTATGCTTTGACAAGTAATAAGTATTTATAAAATCGAAGAAGTAAAGTAAGAAAAGAAGATAGAGTTTCAGTTTTAAAAAGTATGCTTTGACAAGTAATAAGTATTTATAAAAGCGAAGAAGTAAAGTAAGAAAAGAAGATAGAGTTTCAGTTTTAAAGAGTATGCTTTGAGATTTAATTATAATTTAAAAAATCGAAGAAGTAAAGTAAGAAAAGAAGATAGAGTTTCAGTTTTAAAGAGTATGCTTTGGGAAGTTGTATTTATAAAAGCGAAGAAGTAAAGTAAGAAAAGAAGATAGAGTTTCAGTTTTAAAAAGTATGCTTTGACAAGTAATAAGTATTTATAAAAGCGAAGAAGTAAAGTAAGAAAAGAAGATAGAGTTTCAGTTTTAAATAGTATGCTTTGAGAAGTAATAAGTATTTATAAACGCGAAGAAGTAAAGTAAGAAAAGAAGATAGAGTTTCAGTTTTAAAGAGTATGCTTTGACAAGTAATAAGTATTTATAAAAGCGAAGAAGTAAAGTAAGAAAAGAAGATAGAGTTTCAGTTTTAAAGAGTATGCTTTGAGATTTAATTATAATTTAAAAAATCGAAGAAGTAAAGTAAGAAAAGAAGATAGAGTTTCAGTTTTAAAGAGTATGCTTTGGGAAGTTGTATTTATAAAAGCGAAGAAGTAAAGTAAGAAAAGAAGATAGAGTTTCAGTTTTAAAAAGTATGCTTTGACAAGTAATAAGTATTTATAAAAGCGAAGAAGTAAAGTAAGAAAAGAAGATAGAGTTTCAGTTTTAAAGAGTATGCTTTGAGATTTAATTATAATTTAAAAAATCGAAGAAGTAAAGTAAGAAAAGAAGATAGAGTTTCAGTTTTAAAGAGTATGCTTTGACAAGTAATAAGTATTTATAAAAGCGAAGAAGTAAAGTAAGAAAAGAAGATAGAGTTTCAGTTTTAAAGAGTATGCTTTGACAAGTAATAAGTATTTATAAAAGTGAAGAAGTAAAGTAAGAAAAGAAGATAGAGTTTCAGTTTTAAAGAGTATGCTTTGAGAAGTAGTATTTATAAAAGCGAAGAAGTAAAGTAAGAAAAGAAGATGTAGTTTCAGTTTTAAATAGTATGCTTTGACAAGTAATAAGTATTTATAAAAGCGAAGAAGTAAAGTAAGAAAAGAAGATAGAGTTTCAGTTTTAAAGAGTATGCTTTGACAAGTAATAAGTATTTATAAAATCGAAGAAGTAAAGTAAGAAAAGAAGATAGAGTTTCAGTTTTAAAGAGTATGCTTTGGGAAGTTGTATTTATAAAATCGAAGAAGTAAAGTAAGAAAAGAAGATAGAGTTTCAGTTTTAAATAGTATGCTTTGACAAGTAATAAGTATTTATAAAAGCGAAGAAGTAAAGTAAGAAAAGAAGATAAAGTTTCAGTTTTTAATAGTATGCTTTGACAAGTAATAAGTATTTATAAAAGTGAAGAAGTAAAGTAAGAAAAGAAGATAGAGTTTCAGTTTTAAATAGTATGCTTTGAGAAGTAATAAGTATTTATAAAAGCGAAGAAGTAAAGTAAGAAAAGAAGATAGAGTTTCAGTTTTAAAGAGTATGCTTTGACAAGTAATATTTATAAAAGCGAAGAAGTAAAGTAAGAAAAGAAGATAGAGTTTCAGTTTTAAAGAGTATGCTTTGAGATTTAATTATAATTTAAAAAATCGAAGAAGTAAAGTAAGAAAAGAAGATAGAGTTTCAGTTTTAAATAGTATGCTTTGACAAGTAATAAGTATTTATAAAAGCGAAGAAGTAAAGTAAGAAAATAAGATAGAGTTTCAGTTTTAAAGAGTATGCTTTGAGAAGTAATAAGTATTTATAAAAGCGAAGAAGTAAAGTAAGAAAAGAAGATGTAGTTTCAGTTTTAAATAGTATGCTTTGGGAAGTTGTATTTATAAAATCGAAGAAGTAAAGTAAGAAAAGAAGATAGAGTTTCAGTTTTAAAGAGTATGCTTTGGGAAGTTGTATTTATAAAAGCGAAGAAGTAAAGTAAGAAAAGAAGATAGAGTTTCAGTTTTAAAAAGTATGCTTTGACAAGTAATAAGTATTTATAAAAGCGAAGAAGTAAAGTAAGAAAAGAAGATAGAGTTTCAGTTTTAAATAGTATGCTTTGAGAAGTAATAAGTATTTATAAAAGCGAAGAAGTAAAGTAAGAAAAGAAGATAGAGTTTCAGTTTTAAAGAGTATGCTTTGACAAGTAATATTTATAAAAGCGAAGAAGTAAAGTAAGAAAAGAAGATAGAGTTTCAGTTTTAAAGAGTATGCTTTGAGATTTAATTATAATTTAAAAAATCGAAGAAGTAAAGTAAGAAAAGAAGATAGAGTTTCAGTTTTAAATAGTATGCTTTGACAAGTAATAAGTATTTATAAAAGCGAAGAAGTAAAGTAAGAAAATAAGATAGAGTTTCAGTTTTAAAGAGTATGCTTTGAGAAGTAATAAGTATTTATAAAAGCGAAGAAGTAAAGTAAGAAAAGAAGATGTAGTTTCAGTTTTAAATAGTATGCTTTGGGAAGTAATAAGTATTTATAAAATCGAAGAAGTAAAGTAAGAAAAGAAGATAGAGTTTCAGTTTTAAAGAGTATGCTTTGACAAGTAATAAGTATTTATAAAAGCGAAGAAGTAAAGTAAGAAAAGAAGATAGAGTTTCAGTTTTAAAGAGTATGCTTTGACAAGTAATAAGTATTTATAAAAGCGAAGAAGTAAAGTAAGAAAAGAAGATAGAGTTTCAGTTTTAAAGAGTATGCTTTGACAAGTAATAAGTATTTATAAAAGTGAAGAAGTAAAGTAAGAAAAGAAGATAGAGTTTCAGTTTTAAATAGTATGCTTTGACAAGTAATAAGTATTTATAAAAGCGAAGAAGTAAAGTAAGAAAAGAAGATAGAGTTTCAGTTTTAAAGAGTATGCTTTGACAAGTAATAAGTATTTATAAAATCGAAGAAGTAAAGTAAGAAAAGAAGATAGAGTTTCAGTTTTAAAGAGTATGCTTTGGGAAGTTGTATTTATAAAATCGAAGAAGTAAAGTAAGAAAAGAAGATAGAGTTTCAGTTTTAAAGAGTATGCTTTGGGAAGTTGTATTTATAAAAGCGAAGAAGTAAAGTAAGAAAAGAAGATAGAGTTTCAGTTTTAAAAAGTATGCTTTGACAAGTAATAAGTATTTATAAAAGCGAAGAAGTAAAGTAAGAAAAGAAGATGTAGTTTCAGTTTTAAATAGTATGCTTTGAGAAGTAATAAGTATTTATAAAAGCGAAGAAGTAAAGTAAGAAAAGAAGATAGAGTTTCAGTTTTAAAGAGTATGCTTTGACAAGTAATATTTATAAAAGCGAAGAAGTAAAGTAAGAAAAGAAGATAGAGTTTCAGTTTTAAAGAGTATGCTTTGAGATTTAATTATAATTTAAAAAATCGAAGAAGTAAAGTAAGAAAAGAAGATAGAGTTTCAGTTTTAAATAGTATGCTTTGACAAGTAATAAGTATTTATAAAAGCGAAGAAGTAAAGTAAGAAAAGAAGATAGAGTTTCAGTTTTAAATAGTATGCTTTGACAAGTAATATTTATAAAAGCGAAGAAGTAAAGTAAGAAAAGAAGATGTAGTTTCAGTTTTAAATAGTATGCTTTGGGAAGTTGTATTTATAAAAGCGAAGAAGTAAAGTAAGAAAAGAAGATAGAGTTTCAGTTTTAAAGAGTATGCTTTGACAAGTAATAAGTATTTATAAAAGCGAAGAAGTAAAGTAAGAAAAGAAGATAGAGTTTCAGTTTTAAAGAGTATGCTTTGAGAAGTAATAAGTATTTATAAAAGCGAAGAAGTAAAGTAAGAAAAGAAGATGTAGTTTCAGTTTTAAATAGTATGCTTTGGGAAGTTGTATTTATAAAAGCGAAGAAGTAAAGTAAGAAAAGAAGATAGAGTTTCAGTTTTAAAGAGTATGCTTTGACAAGTAATAAGTATTTATAAAAGCGAAGAAGTAAAGTAAGAAAAGAAGATAGAGTTTCAGTTTTAAATAGTATGCTTTGACAAGTAATATTTATAAAAGCGAAGAAGTAAAGTAAGAAAAGAAGATGTAGTTTCAGTTTTAAATAGTATGCTTTGGGAAGTTGTATTTATAAAAGCGAAGAAGTAAAGTAAGAAAAGAAGATAGAGTTTCAGTTTTAAAGAGTATGCTTTGAGAAGTAGTATTTATAAAAGCGAAGAAGTAAAGTAAGAAAAGAAGATGTAGTTTCAGTTTTAAATAGTATGCTTTGAGAAGTAGTATTTATAAAAGCGAAGAAGTAAAGTAAGAAAAGAAGATAGAGTTTCAGTTTTAAATAGTATGCTTTGAGAAGTAGTATTTATAAAAGCGAAGAAGTAAAGTAAGAAAAGAAGATAGAGTTTCAGTTTTAAATAGTATGCTTTGACAAGTAATAAGTATTTATAAAAGCGAAGAAGTAAAGTAAGAAAAGAAGATAGAGTTTCAGTTTTAAAGAGTATGCTTTGACTAGTAATAAGTATTTATAAAGTGAAGAAGTAAAGTAAGAAAAGAAGATAGAGTTTCAGTTTTAAAGAGTATGCTTTGACAAGTAATAAGTATTTATAAAAGCGAAGAAGTAAAGTAAGAAAAGAAGATAGAGTTTCAGTTTTAAATAGTATGCTTTGAGAAGTAGTATTTATAAAAGCGAAGAAGTAAAGTAAGAAAAGAAGATAGAGTTTCAGTTTTAAATAGTATGCTTTGAGAAGTAGTATTTATAAAAGCGAAGAAGTAAAGTAAGAAAAGAAGATAGAGTTTCAGTTTTAAATAGTATGCTTTGACAAGTAATAAGTATTTATAAAAGCGAAGAAGTAAAGTAAGAAAAGAAGATAGAGTTTCAGTTTTAAAGAGTATGCTTTGACTAGTAATAAGTATTTATAAAAGTGAAGAAGTAAAGTAAGAAAAGAAGATAGAGTTTCAGTTTTAAATAGTATGCTTTGACAAGTAGTATTTATAAAAGCGAAGAAGTAAAGTAAGAAAAGAAGATAGAGTTTCAGTTTTAAAGAGTATGCTTTGACTAGTAATAAGTATTTATAAAAGCGAAGAAGTAAAGTAAGAAAAGAAGATAGAGTTTCAGTTTTAAAGAGTATGCTTTGAGATTTAATTATAATTTATAAAAGCGAAGAAGTAAAGTAAGAAAAGAAGATAGAGTTTCAGTTTTAAAGAGTATGCTTTGAGAAGTAGTATTTATAAAAGCGAAGAAGTAAAGTAAGAAAAGAAGATAGAGTTTCAGTTTTAAATAGTATGCTTTGACAAGTAATATTTATAAAAGCGAAGAAGTAAAGTAAGAAAAGAAGATAGAGTTTCAGTTTTTAATAGTATGCTTTGACAAGTAATAAGTATTTATAAAAGCGAAGAAGTAAAGTAAGAAAAGAAGATAGAGTTTCAGTTTTAAAAAGTATGCTTTGACAAGTAATAAGTATTTATAAAAGCGAAGAAGTAAAGTAAGAAAAGAAGATAGAGTTTCAGTTTTAAATAGTATGCTTTGACAAGTAATAAGTATTTATAAAAGCGAAGAAGTAAAGTAAGAAAAGAAGATGTAGTTTCAGTTTTAAATAGTATGCTTTGGGAAGTTGTATTTATAAAAGCGAAGAAGTAAAGTAAGAAAAGAAAATAGAGTTTCAGTTTTAAAGAGTATGCTTTGAGAAGTAATAAGTATTTTGAAAAGCGAAGAAGTAAAGTAAGAAAAGAAGATAGAGTTTCAGTTTTAAATAGTATGCTTTGAGAAGTAGTATTTATAA
Organism: Loxodes magnus; assembly: GCA_946699065.1. NCBI lineage: Eukaryota > Ciliophora > Karyorelictea > Loxodida > Loxodidae > Loxodes > Loxodes magnus. The sequence continues at coordinate 28,231 of CAMPDV010004927.1, forward strand.
AGCGAAGAAGTAAAGTAAGAAAAGAAGATAGAGTTTCAGTTTTAAAAAGTATGCTTTGACAAGTAATAAGTATTTATAAAAGCGAAGAAGTAAAGTAAGAAAAGAAGATAGAGTTTCAGTTTTAAATAGTATGCTTTGAGAAGTAATAAGTATTTATAAAAGCGAAGAAGTAAAGTAAGAAAAGAAGATAGAGTTTCAGTTTTAAATAGTATGCTTTGACAAGTAATAAGTATTTATAAAAGCGAAGAAGTAAAGTAAGAAAAGAAGATAGAGTTTCAGTTTTAAAGAGTATGCTTTGACAAGTAGTATTTATAAAGCGAAGAAGTAAAGTAAGAAAAGAAGATAGAGTTTCAGTTTTAAAAAGTATGCTTTGACAAGTAATAAGTATTTATAAAAGCGAAGAAGTAAAGTAAGAAAAGAAGATAGAGTTTCAGTTTTAAATAGTATGCTTTGAGAAGTAATATTTATAAAAGCGAAGAAGTAAAGTAAGAAAAGAAGATAGAGTTTCAGTTTTAAAGAGTATGCTTTGACAAGTAGTATTTATAAAGCGAAGAAGTAAAGTAAGAAAAGAAGATAGAGTTTCAGTTTTAAAAAGTATGCTTTGACAAGTAGTATTTATAAAAGCGAAGAAGTAAAGTAAGAAAAGAAGATAGAGTTTCAGTTTTAAAGAGTATGCTTTGACAAGTAATAAGTATTTATAAAAGCGAAGAAGTAAAGTAAGAAAAGAAGATAGAGTTTCAGTTTTAAATAGTATGCTTTGACAAGTAATAAGTATTTATAAAAGCGAAGAAGTAAAGTAAGAAAAGAAGATAGAGTTTCAGTTTTAAAGAGTATGCTTTGACTAGTAATAAGTATTTATAAAAGCGAAGAAGTAAAGTAAGAAAAGAAGATAGAGTTTCAGTTTTAAAGAGTATTCTTTGACTAGTAATAAGTATTTATAAAAGCGAAGAAATAAAGCAAACAAACTTTATTTATTTGTAAGTTTATTTTACTTATGAAGTTCATATATATTAGACGCAGGTGTACCATTACTCACTTGCACTTAATTTTCTATCTTTTTTGTAACACATCTTTTATATTCTACGCAGGTGGCACGGTTTTATATCCGAAGCATTATTCCATTGCTTTTGTAGCAAATCATATATATTAGTTGCGGGGAGTTCCGTTATTTTTATGTTGTTCATTTCTAGTTCACTCTTAAATTATTTTATATTTAGATGCAGTGGTCACATTTTTATATGTTTTTGTTATCTATTTAGATATATTCATATGCATTAGCGCGGTAGCATTATTTTATTATTCCGAGGCGCTTTTACATCTTTTTTAAGAAAATATTTTTATTTTCAAGCTCTCTTTTTTATGCTTCATAGACTTAACATTTATGATTTTTCACATGTTATTCATTAAGTTTTATATCAATTTTCTGTTCATTTCTTTATTGCTCATGTTAATTGCTTTTTTGAGCTTTCAATTCTATATTTCTTTACTTTAATCAACTTCTTTATCCTAATCAACTACTTTATCTCGAACAGAAGTGTCACCCGTTTAGCCTCGTTTATCCTCTTTTATTATATTTTTCACGTTTTATTATATTCTCATTCATGCAGCTTTTTTAATTGCTTATGATTTGTTTTTATTTGTTCATTCGCTTTATATTTCTAAGCTTTCTAATCTATTATCCTTTTTTTGCCAAATATTATCTTTTTTAAGCAGTCAATTTATGTTCATCATTGCGATTACACTCAATTTATTTGTCACTTTCTCTATTTTTATGTTATGACATTGTTTTTTCGCATCATTTTTCATCCACTTTTATACTAATTTTTATATTTGTAAGTCTATTTTACTTATGAAGTTCATATATATTAGACGCAGGGGTACCATTACTCACTTGCACTTAATTTTCTATCTTTTTTGTAACACATCTTTTATATTCTACGCAGGTGGCACGGTTTTATATCCGAAGCATTATTCCATTACATTTGTAGCAAATCATATATATTAGTTGCGGGAGTTCCGTTATTTTTATGTTGTTCATTTCTAGTTCACTCTTAAATTATTTTATATTTAGATGCAGTGGTCACATTTTTATATGTTTTTGTTATCTATTTAGATATATTCATATGCATTAGCGCGGTAGCATTATTTTATTATTCCGAGGCGCTTTTACATCTTTTTTAAGAAAATATTTTTATTTTCAAGCTCTCTTTTTTATGCTTCATAGACTTAACATTTATGATTTTTCACATGTTATTCATTAAGTTTTATATCAATTTTCTGTTCATTTCTTTATTGCTCATGTTAATTGCTTTTTTGAGCTTTCAATTCTATATTTCTTTACTTTAATCAACTTCTTTATCCTAATCAACTACTTTATCTCGAACAGAAGTGTCACCCGTTTAGCCTCGTTTATCCTCTTTTATTATATTTTTCACGTTTTATTATATTCTCATTCATGCAGCTTTTTTATTTGCTTATGATTTGTTTTTATTTGTTCATTCGCTTTATATTTCTAAGCTTTCTAATCTATTATCCTTTTTTTTGCCAAATATTATCTTTTTTAAGCAGTCAATTTATGTTCATCATTGCGATTACACTCAATTTATTTGTCACTTTCTCTATTTTTATGTTATGACATTGTTTTTTCGCATCATTTTTCATCCACTTTTATACTAATTTTTATATTTGTAAGTTTATTTTACTTATGAAGTTCATATATATTAGACGCAGGTGTACCATTACTCACTTGCACTTAATTTTCTATCTTTTTTGTAACACATCTTTTATATTCTACGCAGGTGGCAC